>ML092994.1:67261-89201 GCA_003697995.1 Taxidea taxus jeffersonii | reverse complement strand
AAAAATATTAGATTGGCAGGAGACTTATCCACAGAGACCTGGCAGGCCAGAAAGAACTGGCATGATATATTCAGAGCACTAAACGAGAAAAACATGCAGCCAAGAATACTTTATCCAGCTAGGTTATCATTGAAAATAGAAGGAGAGAGAAAAAGCTTCCAGGACAAACAAAAACTGAAAGAGTTTGTAAACACCAAACCAGCTCTACAGGAAATATTGAAAGGGGTCCTCTAAGCAAAGAGAGACCCTAAAAGTATTACCAGAAAGGAACAGAGACATTATACAGTAACAATCACCATACAGGCAATACAATGGCACTAAATTCATATCTCTCAATAGTTACCCTGAATGTAAATGGGCTAAATGCCCCAATCAAAAGACACAGGGTTTCAGAATGGATAAAAAAACAAAACCCTTCAATATGCTGCCTACAAGAAACTCATCTTATACCTGAAGACACCTCCAGATTGAAAGTGAGGGGGTGGAAAACAATTTACCATGCTAATGGACATCAGAAGAAAGCTGGGGTGGCAATCCTGATATCAGATCAATTAGATTTTAAGCCAAAGACTATAATAAGAGATGAGGAAGGACACTTCATCATACTCAAAGGGTCTGTCCAACTAGAAGATCTAACAATTTTAAATATCTATGCCCCTAACATGGGAGCAGCCAAATATATAAACAAATTAATAACAAAATCAAAGAAACACATTGACAGGAATACAATAATAGTTGGAGACTTTAATACACCCCTCACTGAAATGGACAGATCATCCAAGCAAAAGATCAACAAGGAAATAAAGGTCTTAAATGACACACTGGACGAGATGGACATCACAGATATATTCAAAACATTCTACCCCAAAGCAACAGAATACACGTTCTTCTCTAGTGCCCATGGAACATTCTCCAGAATAGATCACATCCTGGGTCATAAATCAGGTCTCAACAGGTATCAAAAGATTGGGATCATTCCCTGCATATTTTCAGACCACAATACTCTGAAGCTAGAACTCAATCACAAGAGGAAATGTGGAAAGAGCACAAATACATGGAGGCTCAACAGGATCCTTCTAAAAAATGAATGGGTCAACCAGGAAATTAAAGAAGAATTGAAAAAAATCATGGAAACAAATGATAATGAAAACACAACGGTCCAAAATCTGTGGGATACAGCAAAGGCAGTCCTGAGAGGAAAATATATAGCGATACAAACCTTTCTCAAGAAATAGGAAAGGTCTCAAATACACAACCTAACCCTACACTTAAAGAAGCTCGAGAAAGAACAACAAAGAAAGCCTAAACCCAGCAGGAGAAGAGAAATAATAAAGATCAAAGCAGAAATCAATGAAATAGAAACCAAAAAAACAATAGAACAAACCAATGAAACTAGGAGCTGGTTCTTTGAAAGAATTAATAAGATTGATAAACCCCTGGCCAGACTTATCCAAAAGAAAAGAGAAAGGACCCAAATAAATAAAATCATGAATGAAAGAGGAGAGATCACAACCAACACCAAAGAAATACAAACAATCATAAGAACATATTATGAGCAACTCTATGCCAACAAATTTGACAATCTGGAAGAAATGGATATTTTCCTAGAGACATATAAACTGCCAAAACTGAACCAGGAAGAAATAGAAAACCTGAATAGGCCCATAACCAGTAAGGAGATTGAAAAGGTCATCAAAAATCTCCAAACAAACAAAAGCCCAGGGCCAGATGGCTTCCCAGGGGAATTCTACCAAACATTTACAGAAGAATTAATTCCTATTCTCCTGAAACTGTTCCAAAAAATAGAAATGGAAGGAAAACTTCCAAACTCATTTTAGGAGGCCAGCATCACCTTGATCCCCAAACCAGACAAGGATCCCATCAAAAAAGAGAATTACAGACCAATATCCTTGATGAACACAGATGCGAAAATTCTCACGAAAATACTAGCCAATAGGATCCAACAGTACATTAAAAGGATTATTCACCACGACCAAGTGGAATTTATTCCAGGGCAGCAGGGTTGGTTCAACATCCGCAAATCAATCAATGTGATACAGTACATTAACAAAAGAAAGAACAAGAACCATATGATACTCTCAATAGATGCTGAAAAAGCATTTGATAAAGTGCAACATCCCTTCCTAATCAAAACTCTTCAAAGTGTAGGGATAGAAGGCACATACCTCAATATTATCAAAGCCATCTATGAAAAACCCACGGCAAGTATCATTCTCAATGGAGAAAAACTGAGAGCTTTTCCGTTAAGGTCAGGAACACGGCAGGGATGTCCACTATCACCACTGCTATTCAACATAGTACTAGAAGTCCTAGCCTCAGCAATCAGACAACAAAAGGAAATTAAAGGCATCCAAATCGGCAAAGAAGTCAAACTATCACTCTTTGCAGATGATATGATACTATATGTGGAAAACCCAAAAGGCTCCACTCCAAAACTGCTAGAGCTTATACAGGAATTCAGTAAAGTGTCAGGATATAAAATTAATGCACAGAAATCAGTTGCATTTCTTTACACCAACAACAAGACAGAAGAAAGAGAAATTAAGGAGTCAGTCCCATTTACAATTACACCCAAAACCATAAAATACCTAGGAATAAACCTCACCAAAGCGGCAAAGAATCTATACTCAGAGAACTATAAAGTACTCATAAAAGAAATTGAGGAAGACACAAAGAAATGGAAAAATGTTCCATGCTCATGGATTGGAAGAATAAATATTGTGAAAATGTCTATGCTACCTAAAGCTATCTACACATTTAATGCAATGCCTATCAAAATCTCATCCAATTTTTTCAAAGAAATGGAACAAATAATCCTAAAATTTATATGGAACCAGAAAAGACCTTGAATAGCCAAAGGAATATTGAAAAAGAAAACCAAAGTTGGTGGCATCACAATTCCCGACTTCAAGCTCTACTACAAAGCTGTCATCATTAAGACAGTATGGTACTGGCAGAAAAACAGACACATAGATCAATGGAACAGAATAGAGAGCCCAGAAATAGACCCTCAACTCTGTGGTCAACTAATCTTTGACAAAGCAGGGAAGAATATCCAATGGAAAAAAGACAGCCTCTTCAACAAATGGAGTTGGGAAAATTGGACAGCCACATGCAGAAAAATGAAATGGACCATTTCCTTACACCACACATGAAAATAGACTCAAAATGGATGAAGGAACTCAACGTGAGAAAGGAATCCATCAAAATCCTTGAGGAGAACACAGGCAGCAACCTCTTCGACCTCAGCCGTAGCAACTTCTTCCTAGGAACAAAGCCAAAGGCAAGGGAAGCAAGGGAAAAAATGAACTATTGGGACTTCATCAAGATCAAAAGCTTTTGCACAGCAAAGGAAACAGTCAACAAAACCAAAAGACAACTGACAGAGTGGGAAAAGATATTTGCAAACGACATATCAGATAAAGGGCTAGTATCCAAAATCTACAAAGAGCTTAGCAAACTCAACACCCAAAGAACAAATAATCCAATCAAGAAATGGGCAGAGGACATGAACAGACATTTCTGCAAAGAAGACATCCAGATGGCCAACAGACACATGAAAAAGTGCTCCACATCACTGGGCATCAGGGAAATACAAATCAAAACCACAATGAGATACCACCTCACACCAGTCAGAATGGCTAAAATGAACAAGTCAGGAAATGACAGATGCTGGCAAGGATGTGGAGAAAGGGGAACCCTCCTATACTGTTGGTGGGAATGCAAGCTGGTGCAACCACTCTGGAAAACAGCATGGAGGTTCCTCAAAAAATTGAAAATAGAGCTACCGTATGACCCAGCAATTGCACTACTGGGTATTTATCCTAAAGATAGAAACGTAGTGATCCAAAGGGGCACGTGTACCCGAATGTTTATAGCAGCAATGTCCACAATAGCCAAGTTATGGAAAGAACCTAGATGTCCATCAACAGATGAATGGATAAAGAAGAGGTGGTATATATATACGATGGAATACTATGCAGCCATCAAAAGAGATGAAATCTTACCATTTGCGACCACATGGATGGAACTAGAGTGTATTATGCTTAACGAAATATGTCAACTGGAGAAAGACAACTATCACATGATCTCCCTGATATGAAGAAGTGGAGATGCAACGGGGGTGGGAGTTAAGGTGGTAGGAAAAGTAAAAATGAAAGAAGATGGGATCGGGAGGGAGACAAACCAAAAGAGACTCTTAATGTCATAAAACAAACTGAGGGGGGTGGGGGGAAGTGGGGTTGGGAGAGGGTGGTGGGGTTACATTATATGTTTAAATAAAGCTTAAATAAAGTTAAAAAAAAAGTTAAAAAAAAAGTAAATGGTTAACTTCATTTTAAAACAAAACATACCTCCAACCCTTTGTGTTCTAACAGGCCAACCCTAATTAAGGTGAACACAGAAACACATAATAAAGATAAAATAGACAGTAAAAGTCATACCTGAAGCTGTTGTTCAAGAGGCTTCATACTTCCTGTGCCATTATAACCATAAACTCTAAAATTATGAGGTAAAAAAGCTCTGTAAAATACAGATAAAATGTATTTAATGGGGAATTTGTTTTCTAAGCTCCTATCTTGAAAAGGTGTTTATTTTATCCTACTTATTATAGATAGGTAGAAAGACAGGGTTAGAGGAGAAATAGAGAGTCCTGAAAACATGAACTTCATTCTAACTTTACTCAAAAATCCTGGTATCTAGACCTGTCCTCATTCACTTTACCATCACTCTGTCCTCTAGGCTGTTTTTTACAATATAATCACCAAGGGGTGTCTGGGTGGCTCAGTTGGTCAAGCATCTGCCGTTGGCTCAGGTCATGATCCCAAGGTCCTGGGATTGAACCCTGAATTGGGCTCCCTGCTCAGCAAGCAGTCTGCTTCTCCCTCTGCTCCTCCCTGTACTTGTGCTCTTCCACACTCTCCATCAAATAAATAAAATCTTAAAAAAAATATAGACCAGTTTGCCTCAGAGTATTTGTACCAGTTGCTGCCCCTTCCTGGAATGTTCTTTAGCATAGTTCATTGTCTTATTTACCTCAAGTCTTATACATCAACTTCTCAGTGAGGCTGATCTTGGTAAGTTTATTTTTTAAATGCAACTTTCCTAATTATCAAAACATAGGATTTTCAAACAATACTTCTAACTTTGCTCTCTATTTTTGCTTAAGTATTTATCACCTTCTAACATTCTTCCTAATCCACTCATTTATGATATTGGTGTAGGAAAGAAATTAGGGTTCAAAGCTGACAGCCAGAGAAGAAAGAATTCTTGAGACATCTTTGGTGCAAAAAAAGTGGTTTTATTAAAGCACAAGGAGAGGACCTGTGGACAGAGAGCTGAACCAGGATCATTAGGAGTCACCAATTATATAATTTCAAGTTTGGAGGGGATTAGGGATAGTGTAAGTCTCTAAAAAATTTTAGAAGCTAGGTTTCCAGGACCTTGAGGGGCTAACTGTTGTTAGGAAAAGTTCACTTATGACTGTCTAATAAAACCTTAGTCATGTGACCCCCTCAGATGTATATCAGTGGGTCATATGTTGTGGGATGACTACCAACATACATCTTTAGGGGTAGAGATAAAGGAAGTTTCCAAAGGAATTTTTATATGTTAAATAGACTTACACAGTCCTGGGGGTTGGGCTAAGATTGCCTTTCATCCTTAACAAAGTCTTAACATCAAGGCAACAGAGTTTCTAAAGAAATGTCACTCTGCCTATTTCAAGGACTTAGGCTGTAGGTAGGTAAGGAAATTTAATTTTTCCTTTGCCATTGTTTCCCAGATTAATATCATTATTAGTTTCATTTGATAACAATATAAACAGAGATTCTTATCCATTTTGTTTACTAGTGCATCTCAAGTACTTAGAAGAATATTGGTAAAATAGCAAATGGTCAGTAAATATTGAACTAATGTGACAAGAATTCAATAGATTAGGTGGAGAACTCACATGACAGTATATTATTTGTAAATATGGGGAGGATATGCTGAAATGGCTTTATAAAAAGAAAGGGTAAATATAGATATCCCATTTCATTTCTCCTGTAAGCATAATATAAAAATTTGTGACTACCATGGCAGTTTGGATTTGTTGAAGCAAAAGGTCAAAGAGCCAAACATTGATAAACAGAGCAAGATGTTTTTTGCATTTTTGTCATACCAAAAAAATAATATGACCCACAAGTGGGAGAGGGGCTCCAGGAAACACACAGATTCTCAGTAGAAGGTCCTATAAAGAGATTTAGCTGGTCATATGCAGGTACCAGTTTTTTGGAAAAGAAAGAAAAAAGCCACATGTCTGTGTTTGGACAAGAAAACTTCTGGTATGTTTAGAAACAGGCTGAATCACTGGTGTCCTGTACTCCTAGAGAGAAAGTAATAAATGTTTGAGGTATATCAAATACATAGTTTCTCTCCCTGTAAAATCTTTTGCCAATGTTGGAAATTATGCAGAGTGGCCAAGGAACTAAACTTAAACTCTCTGAAAATAAGAGCAAATTTTTTTTTTTTTAGAACTGATTAATACAGAATCAGGAAGCACTATGTAATTCAAGCATGATAAAAGCAAAGAAAAATTACATCTGATTTGTTTAAAAGACTAATGAAAACCAAAATAAAATCTTCGAATTATGAAGAGGAAAAACAAAGATGTTTTCAAAGAATCAGCAACAAGACTGACAACTACTTTGTCTATAAAAATAAAGAAAGTCAGAAGACAATAGAATGACAAGCTTAAAAGGCTAAAATCATTTTTTAAAATGTCATCCTAGGGACGCCTGGGTGGCTCGGTTAAGCGGCTGCCTTTGGCTCAGGTCATGATCCCAGCATCCTGGGATGGAGTTCTACATCGGGCTCCTTGTTCAGCAGGGAGCCTGCTTCTCCCTCTGCCTCTGCCTGCCACTCTGTCTGCCTGTGCTCGCTTCTGCTTTCTCTCTGACAAATAAATAAAATCTTTTAAAAAAATGTCATCCTAGAATTTATTTGAGAAAAAAAAATGTTTAAGAGGAAGGTTAGGTAAAAATTTAACAATGAATAGAAACCAACATAATTAAAAGCAAACAGACTCACAAAAGAAATATAGCTAATTCCAAAGAGATATATAAATTAACTGCATATAGAAACAGAAATGGGGAAAGAAATGAAAAGCACCAGAATGAGTAAATTTATGGTTGAATATAAAAGAATGTTTGGCTGCACAAAAATAACCTCATTGGGTTTTAAAAATATCAGGATTGGGGCACCTGGGTGGCTCAGTGGGTTAAAGCCTCTGCCTTTGGCTCAGGTCATGATCTCAGGGTCCTGGGATCGAGCCCCACATTGGGCTCTCTGCTCAGTGGAGAGCCTACTTCCTCCTCTCTGCCTGCCTCTCTGCCTACTTGTAATCTCTGTCTGTCAAATAAATTTTTAAAAATCTTTAAAAGTATTAGGATTACAATGGTTAAAAAAAATAATGAACATATAAAAGGCAAAAGGAATTAAAAGATTTAATAATTTGACAATATAGGGTAACTGATAAAAGTAACAATGCATATTAGGGTCAATAACTCAGAGATTAACGTGTTAATTTAAATAAACTACTAAAAGAATAGTAAAAGAATATATAATAAAGAATTTAATTGATTGGAAAAGATACAATATAAAATTACAAACTCATTAAAATGAAGATAATAAGAATATAAAATAAAAAGCACAAAAGAAAAATAATAAAATGATTTCAAAAATTATATGGAAAACCAAAGGGTCAAGAAAAGCAAGGACATCTTAAAACTGTTGAACAAGACTGGGCATCAATCACTATAATAAATTCACTGTAATTAGTATAGTATAGTATGGTATTATAGATCAATAGGATGCAATAATAAATATATAAACTAGCAGAAGAGAAAAAAGGGTCCAAAGTCATTCAATTTATGACATCGATTATATTACAATGCAATGAAGGAAGGTTGTGTTTTCTTCCAAATGGCCTTTGCTAAATCCATACAATGCTAATATGAAAAAATAATTAAATCTTCATTCTTATGCTCACAAAACACATATCTATTCTGGATGAATTTTAGAGCTAACTATGAAAGTGAAAACAATAAAAACATTAGAAGAAAATAGTAGCTTTGACAGATATCTGTATGTAGACAATCATTTCTTTTAAATTACGAAAAGAATAACTACAAAGTAAAAAATGATCATTTGTACTGCATTTAAAGAAAGAATGTCACACTCAATAAAAGAAAAATCCAGACTGGTTAAAAATTGAAAGACAATAGTAGGAAAAATGTAGTTTACAAATACTAAACAATAGAAAGTTTGTATAACTATACAAACATCAAATAAAATGTAAAATAATTACTAGCCCCTTCATAATGTTAAAATTTTATTCACCAAAAAGGTAAATATTTAAAATTTTTACTTAATTATTTATAATCTCAAAATAGGGAATTCAAAAATTAGTCAACTTGAAAATCAATGTGGAAGATTTAACACATATATATTACTAAATAGAAAAATCATTTTTGAATATGGAAGAATCCCATGATATGATTTTAAAAGAACATTATAGTAAATAATTATAGGATACATGCTATTTTATAGTACATATAGGATATTTACAAAAACTGAATATATATCACATCACAAAGTTAGCCTCAACTTTTAAAGGATTGAAATCAAAGAATATTCTGTGAGTAAAAATTACTAGATATAATTCTTAGAAAAGTGCCACATATTGATGTCTACAGATACAGTGAAATAATTCACGGGCCAAAGAGGAAATGTAATATAAAGTTGAAAATGTTTGCTAATGGCAAACCAGAGAAAATTCTATTCAACAAAGATGTAAGGGGCAGCTAAGTAGTATTTGGAGAAAAAAAGTTAGTCTTAAATCTTTAAACTGGAAAATAAAAATGGTGATGAGTAATCAACTTAGAATTCTTTTAAGGAAGCTATAAACAAAGATCAAAATAAACACAAAAATATTAAAAGCAAAACAATAATACAAAATTCATATAATGTAGAGGACACCTGGAGTAAAAGGACATTTTTTATACTAGATAAAACTGAAATTTTTCACAAAGGAAAAATTCTCTTTAATACCATAAGTGTGAAAACAGAAGGCACAAAATAGAAGTTATTTGAAAAACACATCATGAATTAGGCCTTTAGGCAAAACGTTAAAAGAATTCCTTAAAATAATAAAGAAAAGGTCAGATTAGACCTGTCTTTTTAGGAAGTATAAATGTCTTAGGAGCACAATGGTTGAGGAGTAGGAGATTTAAATATTCTCAGGTCCCAGGAGTTTAGCCAGATAGCTATCAAACCATGCAGAACTCACACTCAACAGGAGATCAAAGAGAGGAGGAGCAGCAATTCTAGGAACAGGAAAGGGACCATTTTCTGGAAGGTAGGATGTGCAGAGAAGTGAATTCGAGATGAAATATGGGAAGATAGACCTGGGTGGGGGTAGGGGCCAGTTCCCTGCAAGCAGTAGAGCAGCGGAGCATAAAATCAGAGAACTTTTAGAAGTCTGCTCCATTGAGAGATATCTCTCCAGAGACTAAACAGGATGTGAAGCCCTCATGGGACAGTATGGTCTCAGGACCCACGGGGTCACAGGAAGACTGGGAGTACATGAGTGTGGCAGAGCTCCTAGGTGTCAAAGGAAGGAAGACAGCTACAAAAATGGAGCCAAGCAGTGGACTCTCAACTTGGGAATACCTTAAACTGTGATCTGAGGCATAATCAGACCACCACTCTTCGAGCAGGGACCCCTCAAGTGGCATATCTGGGAAGACCCACCTCCCTCCTTCACAGGGAGGGGTGGCACAGGAGCACACTACAGGAATCTTTTGGGTTTGGAGTTTCCAAACTGCCATGAGCCGGAGATAGAAATGCTCGGTCACAGGCTGGGCAAGCATGGAGTGCAGCTGGAGACCAGGGAGACAGGAAGGGTTGACTGCTTTTCTTTTTTTTTTTTTAGTTTTTCCTCTTTCTTATTTTAAATTTCTTAACTATTTTATCTTATCAATACATTTTTAAAAATCTTTTTTACTTTTCATTGTTATAGTCATATTCTATCCCTTCAATGTATTTAAACTTATTTTTTGTATATATATAGGTTTTTCTTTCTTTAAAATTCTGGGATACAGTTTCTTCTAACAGATCAAAATATACTCTAAATCCACACATAGTTTTGTTCTAGTCTCCAGGCTGATCACATTCTTTTCCTCATTTTTTTCTTTTTTCAACCAATTTGTTATCAATTCCTTTTTTAGAATCTTCTTTAATTTCCATCTTTATAGCCATATTCCATCCCTTCATCATGTTTACCCATATATATATATATATATATATATATATATATATATATATATATAATTTTCTTTCTTTAAATTTTTCAGAGGCAGTTTCTTCTAACAGACCAAAATACACCCAAATCAAGTGTGTGGCTCTGCTCTATTCACCAGTTTAATTATATATATATATATATATGTATATATATATATTTTTTTTTTTTTCTTTTTCTTTCTCCTTCCTTCTCTGTTGGTTTCAGGTCTCTTCTGATTTGGTTAGTGTATATTTTTCTGGGGTCATTGCTACTCTTTTAGTATTTTGTTCTCTCATTCATCTATTCTTACCTGGATAAAATGACAAGGTGGAAAAACTCACCTCAAAAAAAAGAACAAGAGGCAGTACTGACAGCTAGGGACCCAATCAATACCAATATTAGTAAGATGTCAGAAGTAGAGTTTATAATGATGATTATCAAGGTGCTAGCTGGGCTTGAAAAGAACATGGAACATACTAGAGAATCCCTTTATGGAGAAAGAAAAGAACTAAAGTCTAACCAAGTTTTAATCAGTGAAATGAAATAAAAAATGGAGGTTCTAACTGCTAGGATAAACGAGGCAGAAGAGAGAATTAGTGATATAGAAGGCCAAATGATAGAGAATAAAGAAGCTGAGAAAAAGAGAGATAAACAACTACTGGACCACAAAGGGAAAATTCAAGAGATAAGTGATACCATAAGATGAAACAATATTAGAATAATTGGGATCCCAGAAGAAGAGGAAAAAGAGAGAGAGGCAGAAAGTGTATTGGAGCAAATTATAACAGAGAATTTCCCTAATTTGGTGAAGGGAACAAGCATCAAAATTACTTTTAACAACATTAACAAATCTCACAGACATTTTTTTGAGTGACTATAACAAGCTGTAGGAGAATAAGCTATGATTCATTTAGAATTCAAAACAAACAAATAGAAATATGTTACTTAGGATAATTAAATAAAATCAAGGAAATGGTTATCACAATGATCAAGAAAGTAGTTACAAATAGCAGGGATGGGAAATGATATCTGTATGGCTTTTGGAGGGCAGTCAATGTCAGGGGGTACAGGAATGTTTATTTCATAGTTATTCATTTAACTGCATAAACATATTTCCTGTATTTTAACTTGTACTTAATATATTGTACAATAGGAAATATTAAAACAACAATTAAATAAAGGTAATTGGTAGTGATTTTTATGAAAGAGAGAAGATGCAATCCCCTATTTCCATTTCCACTCTCATCATTCAGAAATGACCAATTAACCATTAACCATTTTTAAATATGGTACTACATTTTATTTATTTTTTTAAAGATTTTATTTATTTATTTGATAGAGATCACACAAGTGATCAGAGACGCAGGCAGAGAGGAGAGGGGAGAAGCAGGCTCCCTGCCGAGCAGAGAGCCCGATGTGGGACTCGATCCCAGGATGCTGGGATCATGACCTGAGCCAAAGGCAGCGGCTTAACCCACTGAGCCACCCAGGCATCCCTATGGTACTACATTTTAAACAATAAAGTATGTTGACAAAGTATGGCCTATAGGCCAAACCCAACCCACCACTTTTTTTTATGGAAAGTGAAATTAAAATATAACTATATCCATCTATCTGCCTATTTCCTATGACAGCTTTCACAGTAGCTGAACTGAGTGGTTGCAAAAGAGACCATATGGAGCCCATTCTAAAATGTTTGCCCTATACCAAAGGTGTACTGATTCTTGCTTTAAACAGAATGATCAAATGGGTGCCTGGATGGCTCAGTGGGTCAAAGCCTCTGCCTTCAGCTCAGGTCATGATCCCAGGTCCTGGGATCAAGCCCCGCATCAGGCTCTCTGCTCAGCAGGGAGCCTGCTTCCCCTCCCCCGCCGCCCCCCACCTCTGCCTGCCTCTCTGCCTACTTGTGATCTCTGTCTGTCAAATAAAATCCTTAAAAAATTATTAAACAGAATTATCAAAGAAATAAAAGTGAAGACTAGTGCTGGAGCTGAAAGAGTGAGTGGGTGACATTGCAAACAAGGACAGAATCTGGACCAGGATTGTGCCTTAGGGATGGAGGGTTAAATGGTCTCTGGTCTCTAGCATGAGAACACACTTTGGACTTTCCAGTAAAGGGCATAAAGCTAGAAATATCCTCACAATTTTTAAACAGAAGGAGAAAAAAAATCAATATCTGCTGTCTGCAGACAATGGACAAAATGTAGCTATCCAATCCTGCCAATGGCAGAAGGAGTATCACATGCAAAAATGAAAACCCTAAACTACATCTCATGCAGATGTAGAGTGGATTACAAATAGCTCCATCACTGCTGAAATTCTTAGGTGATGAATTATATAAACATTAGAGCCAGCTAAAAGGATCCACTAAATGGAATGAAGCCACTTGCTTGACATAGGGTTGCCACAAAAACCTTTAATATGTAAAACATGTAGTATGTGTACAATAAGATGAGGTTTGCCTGTAGTATTACCCTCAATATTTTAATCTAGAACCATTCCTGAGTTTGGCAGGAGCACCTTTGAGCAATGTGATAAAACTGGTGTTCTAATTTTGTGTGTTTGAAGGCTGTAGGGGATTGTCAAGTTTCTGTGACAAGGCACAGATTGCTGCTAGCTCTGCACACAGCCAAAGATTCTTAGGCTGTTCAGAGTGCAAGTGACATCACTGTTTGTACATAAACTGTTGACTAAGCCTGAAGCCAACTACCTACCAAGACACCCTGAGTAGGGACAGTGTTCACTGAAGGCTCTGTGACTCCACCAGCAGAGATTCCCTGGCCACACATTATTCTGTCTCCACTTCCACAGTATTACTCACTATATTCTCATCTGTTGCATATAAAATGGAAAAAAAAAGAAGAAGAAAGTTTTATGCTTTACTTTGTATAGTTTTGGTCAGATCTAAAAAGTTGAGTTCTATTTGTAACTACTTTATTGATATTTTGCAACAATATTTTAAAAATTTTTAAGCCAAGACTAGGTAACTCTTACTTGATTTCCAAAAAGCTGGTTCCTCTTTCATTAAACATTTGTAATTATCTTCTAATTTTATCATGCTACTCATTGAGAATATGGTTACTCTTAAAAGATTTTGTGATAGTTTTTCCTTAAGTGTACTTTGCTTGCATGCATGAAAAAAGCATTAACTGTAGGGTGTGTAATACTCAATTCATCAATTATACCATTAGATCTCATTATATATTATATATTATATATTGCACATTCCTCACTCATTTCACCTCTGGTAATCTTCAGTTTGTTCTCTATAGCTGAGTCTCTCTCTCTCTTTTTTAAGATTTTCTTTATAATATATTTGATATAATGATATAATAATACATAATAATATAATATGATATAATATAAATATAGATAATATGCAATACATATAATATACAATATATTATATTATTAAATGTATTAAATGTAATATTATATAATATATACTATATATTATATAACAGATAATTATAATTATATATAATATATTATATAATAGAATCATAGAATATTATATAACATATAAAAATATAATGTGTTATAATTATAATATAAATAGAATATAAAATTATATAATTTTATAATATAAAGTTTTCTAATATAAAATTTTATGATACAAATATAAATCTTATATCATAAAATTATTATATATAAAATATAAATTTTATAATATTGTTTTATAATATAAAATTTTATATTTTATACTATAGATTATATTATATTTTATGTTTTTATATTATAGATCATATTATATCATTTTTATATTGTAAAATTTTATGATATAAAATATAATATAAATATAATATAATATATAATATAATTATAATTATATAATGTATATGACATATAATATATATTATATATTATTATATTTAATATATTTGATAATATAATATGTTATATATTATATGTAGTATATATTATATATTTTTATATTATATTATATTATTATATATCATTATATCAAATATATTATAAAGAAAATCTTAAAAAAGAGAGAGAGAAAGAGAGAGACTCAGCTAAAGAGAACAAACTGAAGATTACCAGAGGTGAAGTGAGTGAGGAATGTGCAAAATAGGTGATAGGGATTAAGGAGGGCACTTGTGATAACCACTAGTTGTTATATGTAAGTGATGAATCATTTAATTCTACTCCTGAAACTAATATTACATTATGTATTAACTAACCAGATTTTAAATAAAAATTTGGAGAGAAAAAAAAACAACTTGCACACGGTTTTAAAAACAGAGTTCTGAAATTTCTATTTTTTAAAAATTTTATTTATTTATTTGACAGAGAGAGAGATCACAAGTAGGCAAAGAGGTAGGCAAAGAGAGAGAGGAGGAAGCAGGCTCCCTGCCAAGCAGAGAGCCTGATGTGGGACTCAATCCCAGGACCCTGAGATCATGACCTGAGCCAAAGGAAGAGGCTTAACCCAGGGAGCCACCCAAGAGCCCTGAAATTCCTATTTTTACCATTTAAAAAGTACCATTATAACTCTGATTTTTATTTATTCCTTAGTATGATGTGCTTATTTTTCCCAATTCATCAGCTGGCATGGGATTGAGTTTGGCTAATTACAATTATATTCTAAGTCCTAAATACATTCTGACATGATGTGTTAAGTAATTTTCTTTTAGTTATCACTATTCTTTCCATCCTAAAATTCAAGATGTTTTCAAATGAATAGTCAGTAACTAGGAACATCTTAAAATGCAAAATAATTAGACTCTGGATTAATTAAAAACAATAATTAGAACAAATAGAGATGACAAAATAATACAGAACACCTACTTTTGCATTAGGTTCACCATGTATGTTTTTCCTTCAATCATAATGTTGTAGGACACCTAGAAGAAGAGTATATTAAAAAGACAAAGAAAAGTGAGAAGGATGTTAGAAAGGAGCACTATCATTTTATATTAATGCTAATTACATTCAAAGCACATGAATACAGTAAAAAGAGGAAAATTTATAATTTAATGTTGATTTATTTCAATGAAACTTGATATTTAAATATTGGCTTTCATAATAAAAATAATGGAAGAATATGATTTGTTATTTATTTGTTAATTTTTAAATGTAGCTAATAAAACATTTGAATCTGAAAAATTGGTTATTATCCAATAATTAGTTATAATTATATATATAATAGTTATAATAATAATAATAATAGTTTAATGAGGTCACTGCAAAACTTATGCTTAAAATGAAAGATTATAAATTATTCAACACAAAATTTATATAGTAGAACAAAGATTTAACAGCACATATTTTCAGATTTTATAAAATTCATTCCAAGTTTGGATCAAAACTCATTGATTTATTTTATTAATAGTAAGATTAAGAAATGATGTCTCACAAATGGACAATTCAGTCTTTGTAGGTCAATTTGGGTAGCTCTGACATCTTTACATTATTGAGCCTTCCAATCTAAAAACATGGGATATACTCCATTTATTTAAGCCTTTAATTCTTCTCATCTTATTTTATTGTCTTCAGAGAGGAGGCTTTGCTTATTTTTGTTAAATTTATTTGGATTTCGATTTTTATGTAGTGTAAAATTTTCTTTTTAAAAGTTTCATTTTATATTTTTGTTTTGCAGAATAGAAATGCAATTGATTTTTGTTTTGATCTTGTTTCTTTTTGTTTTGTTATGTTTTGATCTTGTTCTAAATAACTTATTAAAATATTATGCTATTTCTAATTTTCTCTAGATTATTTTGGATTTTATTTTGTGTAGAATCATTTAATCTGTAAAGAATGATAGCATTGGGCGCCTGGGTGGCTCAGTGGGTTAAGCTGCTGCCTTCAGCTCAGGTCATGATCTCAGGGTCCTGGGATCGAGTCCCGCATCGGGATCTCTGCTCGTCAGGGAGCCTGCTTCCCTCTCTCTCTCTCTGCCTGCCTCTCTGCCTACTTGTGATCTCTCTCTGTCAAATAAATAAATAAAAACTTTAAAAAAAAAAAAAAGAATGATAGCATTGTATTTTCTAATTATCATGCTTATTTTTAATTTTTGTTGTTTTCTTTCCTTATTGCAGTGGTTAATATTTCCAGGCAAGGATAAATAGAAAAGATAATAGTGGACATCCTTATCCTTTTCTTGATCTCAGAGGAACAAACTCAATATTTCAACTTTATGCATGATTTTTTTCCAAAGGCATTTGATCTCCTCTATAAGCCACAGTTGATTATCTTTTATTATTATATATTTTGGACATATAAGCATTACAGAAAATCATATAAAATGCCTGTCACCAATGTCTAAGTTAATAATTAAGAGCATTGCGGGGTGCCTGGGTGGCTCAGTGGGTTAAAGCCTCTGCCTTTGGCTCAGGTCATGATCTCAGGGTCCTGCGATCGAGCCCCACATCGGGCTCTCTGCTCTGTGGAGAGCCTGCTTCTTCCTCTCTCTCTGCCTGCCTCCCTGCCTACTTGTAATCTCTCTCTCTGTCAAATAAATAAATAAAATCTTTAAAAAAATTAAGAGCATTGCAAGTATTTGAAAGCAATTTCAAGTACTCTTTCATCCCATGATTAATTCCCTCTCTTACACTCCAGCTAACCAACATCCTGAATTTCATGTTTATCATTCCCATTCATATTTTTATCTTTATACTAATTATGGATGTTTAATTTTTTGCATAAATTTTTGTTCTTCATAGATGTAATCCTACAAATTATGTGTTTCATTGCTGGATTACATCTCTGCTTGAAACACTATCTCCCACAATAAGCACTATGCAAACATTGCTATCATCATCATCATCAATACATGTAGCTTTCTATTTTATTTTTTTGATGGTATAGTATGCCATTTTCTGAATATAGCACAGTTTATTCATCTATGCTCTCAATGGATACTTAGTTTTGTTTCATCACTATTTTAAGCAGTGGCCCAATAAATAATCTTAGACATATATCTTTGTGCATTTTTGTTAGATATGTTAAATTAAACCTATGAGTGAACTTCTTTTATTGAAAAGTACTTTTGCAACTTCACTTCAAGTTAAAATTAATCTGCAAATGTGTTGTACCAATGTAGACATTCACAAAAAGTGAGTAATATTATCCTTCTATCCAGCTCCTCTAATGATTTTATATATGTTTGATAATTATTACCCTCTCAAGTTCAACCCTTGTCATTCATAACTTTGTACATGTTTCTTTTTTTTTGTTTTTTTATTTTATTGACTTATATGACTTCTTGATATAGTCTGGATACCTTTTCTGTGTTATATGGATTTCAAATTCTTCTGTGAGTCTGGAATATTTTTCACTTTGTTTATGGTATCTATTTATTTTTATCTTCAAATCTAGGTATTCCTTAATCCTTCATTTAAGTATTTGTATTCCTTTTTCTTTCTGGTATAATTCTTCCCTATTATAAGGTCCTAGAAATAATCTTCTATCTTGTCTTCGAGATTTTTAGTATTTTACTCTCAGATGTATGCATTTAAATGATCTTGAAGCGATTTTGGTGTATAACGTAGCATTAATATATACTTTATCATTATTCTATATCATTAATCACCTGTGCCTTCACCATTTATTAACTAGTACGTTCTTTAACCAATGATTTCATTGCCACCACTGAACTGAGTAAGTTTGTATGTGTGGGGGTCTTTAGGAGGCACTCTATTCTGTTAATTTATTTGTCCCTTAGAATTATCACATTATGTTAATTGCTTAAACTTTAAAATATGTTTTGAAATTAAATGAAAGTTAATCACTGTTTTGCTCTTCAAAGTTAACAGTTTTTTAGTTTTAACCTTTCCATACATATTTTAGAATCAACCTGCCAATTTACATGAAATTTATTGGAAGAGCAGTCAATCTATAGATTTGGTGAAAATTAGCCCAAGAAAATATTGCATATTCTTGACTGCCAACATGATTTATTTTTTATTTTTCTACTTTTATTAGTGGTTGTATAATTTTTTAAAGATTTATGTTAGAAAAAGAGAAAGAAAGAGGGGACAAGCAAGAGGGGCAGAGAGAGAGGGAAAGAATCTTTCAATAAAGGTTGACTATATCCTAAAAGTCTTTACCTTTTAAATAATATATATATATATTTATATATATATGTATATAAACACATATGTGTATAATACACACCTTCATCAAAGATGTTATTTACCAATAATTATTATTAAATATACATATGTGTGTGTGTGTATTTTCCTTTTTTTTTTGTTCTACATTTCTACTTAATTTTAATATTTGAGTCTTATTGTTTCTTCTTGTTTTACTCCTATTTTATAATATCCAAGTAGATGTCTGGTATTCTGATCTCACTATGTCAGGGTATTGTCAATACTGATTTCTATTTATCCTGTGTTGACATACTTGCATCTGAAGATTCTCTTTTTCTATAATTTCTCAGTTACTATATGTTTAATATAGCCTCTTCTCCAGGTTTCTTCCCCCCCTTTCAGGAATATCAGTTATTATATACTTAAGCTTCCTATTCTATCTTCCTTCTCCCATAGTCATTTATATGTTGCATCTATCTGGTCTCTTTAGCTGACTCTGGCCTACTGTTAATTCTTGATTTTTTTCCCCACTTTCATTATACTTTTCACATCTAGACAGGCCGTTCAGTTTTTTTAGAACTTATAGTGAATATTATCTTCTTTTTTTAAAATTTTATTTTTATTTAAATATATATTGTAACCCCACCACCCTCTCCCAACCCCCCTCCCCCCCACCCCCCTCAGTTTGTTTTATGACATTAAAAGTCTCTTTTGGTTTGTCTCCCTCCCAATCCCATCTTGTTTCATTTTTTCTTTTCCTACCCCCTTAACCCCCACCCCCGTTGCATCTCCACTTCCTCATATCAGAGAGATCATATAATAGTTGTCTTTCTCCGATTGACTTATTTCGCTAAGCATAATAACCTCCAGTTCCATCCATGTCGTCACAAATGGTAAGACTCCATTTCTTTTGATGGCTGCATAGTATTCCATTGTATATATACCACATCTTCTGGTGCAACCACTCTGGAAAACAGCATGGAGGTTCCTAAAAAAATTGAAAATAGAGCTACCTTATGACCCAGCAATTGCACTACTGGGTATTTACCCTAATGATACAAACGTAGTGATCCGAAGGGGCATGTGTACCTGAATGTTTATAGCAGCAATGTCCACAATAGCCAAGTTATGGAAAGAACCTAGATGTCCATCAACAGATGAGTGAATATTATCTTCTTATAAATTATATCATTTATTTATTAATCATAAGTTATTAACATACACTGTGTTATGTTTATAGCAATTGTTAAACCAATAAGTACAATATAGCCTCACTAATTCAAAAAATATTATGTATTCAGCACTATTCTAGACATGGAGGATAGAGACATTAAAAAAATAGTCAAACTTTTTCCCTTGTGAATTTGAAAGTTGAGGACAGGTGATTTTTTTAGTACTTCTTTTATGAGAATTACTATCATAGAAGGTGGTGATGCCTGGTTGAAGATGTTTCCATCTAAGGAGCTTCTGTATATATTTTCTAATAAGAACAAGCAATTCCATATTATTTTTGCATTGAAAAATAAAACTCTCTCAGAATGCTGTTAAATGCCTCACCTTTTTTCTATTTAAATGGTTAAAATCTAAGTTTTCATAAATATGCATTCCTTTTAAAATGATATATTGAAAATTTTAAGCTTGTAAGTTAAGGGGACAAGTGGGTAGTTGGTAAGGAAATATTTGCACTCAAATTACCAGAACATTTACTACCCAACCAAAAAGAAAATTAAGGTGTGGTATTTGAAAAAATACATCACATCTTGGATTGATTCCAGAAATTAGTAAATATATATATATATTTTTTTCTAACTCAAAGGAAACAAAATCTAATACCCTGAACCAACTAAGATGGCATGAAACAAGTCTTAATAATTAACATATTTGCAATCAAGATGCAAAAATTGGTCATATAAACTTCATTAAATGATCATTATACAGTATAAGGACAAAAATCCCTCAGAGATAGCCTAGTAGGTGAGTAAGAAGAGAATGTCTAGATGGATCAGGTCAATGATTATTCAAAGACACTCAAGAGGAAAACAGATTTAAATGATGGGACTTGGGGCTTTGATAATAAGCATCACTATACCACATTTCTATGAAGCATGATTTATCTTGGTTCATTTCTAAAAGGGCTTTTCTACTTAAGGAAAATCAAGTATAAATATAAAATTCACCAAGTTTGCATGGATGAAAATGCCAAGTTTACTTCTCACACACACACACACAAATCCGCATCATTTTAGAATGTGAAAAATGCTAGTGCTTAATTACATGTGATTCAACTCCTCCACTTAATATTGACAGTATTTTCTCTGGCATTGTAATTTGCACACAGAGTCTTTCAGAATCTGCAAGGTTCAAATGTTGTATTAGAGTAACACTATCACCCTATAGCTTCCTCCATTATTTCCTCATCTAAATCTGTAATCTTTCATATGCTACATTTTTTTAAACTTTTCAAATACACTCAATTCCCACTTCTTCCTAGAATTAAAGGACTTTAAAGAGAAATTCAGTAAAAATAAAATCAGGTCTTTTGGACTCTTCCAACTACAGAGTCTACATGTCAAGAATGCAGAGCAATAAATGAAATTCTAACCTTGATACATTCACTTAAACCATGGTACATCTCATCTTTCATATGGTACCAAGACGAGTGGGAAAGCCCCCTCACATCCAATGTGGATTTTGGTTGGGGAAGGTGATGCGGTGGTGGGGTCTGGCTTACATAGTCAGAGCCCCTACAAGAAAGCTACTTTCCCAGGGATACCTGGCACCTCAAGAAAAAAATGGAGAGGAGAGCCGACATTCCCAAAATGTCAGAAGAAAGGTTTTTGTACTTACTATTGTCTGTCTGGACCCCGATGAGCCCGATGAGAAGTAGTAAGCACAACATGGCTTCATGTATGGATGCCAACCCGAATAATGGCAGTTGGCTTGCCTAGAGGGCAGTTGGGAGCGCGAGGAAAGCCTTCCTGGCCACGCACGCAGCAAGAGTCAGTCGGCTGTGAGAGCAGAGGTAGGTCCAGAGAGTGGATGCTGTGCACTGTTGAACAGAGGCTGTCTTGGCCCCTAAGTCTGTGCAGAAGACTTCGAATCAATTTGACGCCGCTTTGGGGCTAACAGAAGAGCAGAATCACTTCCATAACACAGGGCTGAAGAAACAGTTAATGAGCGGGAAGATTCGTACGCACTTCTTACAGAACTTTTCATTGAAGATATCTATATATCTCTATAGATATATTCTACAAACCATAGGCTAACAATTCGATTAATATTCCAGTGAACAAACCAGTGTAATTAGCACCTAGATTCAGATCAAGAAATAAAATATAGAACCACCAAAACCCACAGAGTGCCCCATGACGATCATTATCGCTACCATCATAGTTTTGTTGGTTTGGGGGCTTTACATAAATGGAACCAATCACCATGTACTCTTTTACATCCATCCATCCATACCGTGAAGAGTGATAACTTTTGTTTTTCCTCATAGGTGTTTATCGCCCATTAAATGAATATAACGCCAACTGTGTTTACATTTTATTGTTGACTA
>ML092994.1:0-67251 GCA_003697995.1 Taxidea taxus jeffersonii | reverse complement strand
AATACACAAATAGCAATATTTGTATTTACAGAGAAGGGTAAACAGCACTGTGAATACACAAATAGCAATATCCAGACCAGGAGAAACTATAAGAAACTACAATTCAAACACTTGGAGTCTTTAATAAATAAATTATAAGGGGAGTAAAAATAAGTGAAAGGGATTAAAAGGTCCAAATTTCCAATTATAAAATTTTTAATAAAGTTATAAGGGAGGGGCGCCTGGGTGGCTCAGTCAGTCAAATGTCTGCCTTCAGTCCAGGTCATGATTCTAGAGTACTGGGGTCGTGCTTAGTGGGGAGCCTGATTTCTCCTCTCTTTCTCTGTCTGCCTCTCTGCCTACTTGTGATCTCCTTCTGTCAAATAAATAAATAAAATCTTTAAAGAAAAAAATGTTATAAGGGAAAGAGGGGATAAAGGGGAAACCTGCAATTTAAAAGAAACAGTCTATTATGAACTGTAGAAAACACAAAGGACAAGATTAAATATAATGCCCAGGGGCGCCTGGGTGGCTCAGTGGGTTAAAGCCTCTGCCTTCGGCTGGAGTCATGATCCCGGGGTCCTGGGATCGAGCACCACATTGGGCTCTCTGCTCAGCGGGGAGCCTGCTTTCTCCCCTCTCTCTCTCCCTACCTCTCTGCCTACTTGTGATCTCTGACTGTGAAATGGATGAATGGAATCTTTAAAAAATAAATAAATATCAATAATAAATAAGTAAATAAATAAATAAATAAATAAATAAATAAATAAAATGCCCAGGGATGCTTTTGGGTGACAGAACAATAAAGACATATAGATATAATTGTTATGAAATCTGCTGGAGGTCACTTTGGTAGAGGAGGTGGGTATGACTGAGGGGAGCACAGGGAGGAGCTGCTGGGTGACTGGGATAGTTCTGTTTATCATCTGGATGGTGGTTACAGGGATGGCATCTCATAAAATGCATTCAAATGTTGGTTTTCTGCATCCGTGTTTTATTTTACATTAAAAGTAATTTCAAAACATTTTTAAAAGTGTATCTTTATTTTTAAAGTGTATATGTGTATTTGTAAGCAACATATAGCTTTCTTTTAACTCTAGATTGACAATATTTAGCTTTAATTGAAGCAATATGTCTATTTCATTTACTGTTCATACAGACATGTTAAGTTTACTTCTCTAATCTTGCTAGAATTTTTCTATTTTTTCCTGTTTTTTGTCTTTTCTTTTTTTTTAAGATGTATTTATTTGCGATAGGAGGGGCAGAGAGAGAGGGAGAGAGAATTCAAGCAGACTCCCTGCTGAGTGCAGAGCCTGATGTAGGGCTCGATCCCATGACCCTGAAAGCATGAAATCAAGAGCCAGATGCTTAACTGACTGAGCCACTCAGATGCCCCTTGTCTTTAAATTGTTTACCTTTTTGAAAAATTGTTGTGATGAGCACTAGTTGTTGTATGGAAGTGTTTAATCATTACATTGTATAACTGAAACAAATATTACACTGTAGGTTAACTAACTGGAATTGAAAAAAGAATTTAAAAACAATAAAGCCACTGTCACCTCCCCTCTGGTAACCATCAGTTTCCTCTCTATAGTTTAGAGTCTGTTTCATGGTTAGTTTCTTTCTTTCCCCCTGCCTTTGCTCCTTTCATTTTGTTTCTTCAATTCCACATATGAGTGAAATATAAAGTATTTGTGTTTCTCTGACTGACTTATTTCTCTTAGCATAACACATTCTAGCTCCATCCACATCATTGTAAATGACAAGATTTCATTATTCTTTATGGCTCAGTAATATTCCGTGTGTATATGTACAACCTCTTCTTTATCCATTTATCAACGGACACTTGGGCTACTTCTATGATTTGCCTATTGTAGATTATGCATCTATAAATACAGAGGGTGCATATATCCCTCTGAATTAGTATTTTCATATTTTTGGAGTAAATAGGAGTTCAATCTGAGTCATCAGGTAGTTTCTATTTTTAATTTTTTGAGGAAATTCCATGCTATTTTCCAGAGTGGCTGCACCAGTTTGCATTCCCACCAACAGGGCACCAGGTTCCCCTTTCTCCACATCCTAGCTGACACCTGTTATTTCTTGTGTTGTTGATTTTAGCCATTCTCACAAGTGTGAGCTGATATCCCATAGCACTTTTGATTTGTATTTTCCTGAATACAACGAGGGATATTGAGGATATTTCGTGTCTATTAGCCATCTATTTGTCTTCCTTGGAAGAATACTATTCATGTCTTCTGCCCATTTTTTAATTGGAACTCTTCATTTTTGGGCTGTTGAGTTTTATGAGCTCTTTATAGATTTTAGATACTAAGCCTTTGTCAGATATGCCATTTGCAAATATCTTCTCCCATTCCATAGGCTGCCTTTTACTTTTGTTGATTTTCTTTGCTGTTCAGAAGAGTTGTATTCTGATAAAGTCCCAATAGTTTATTTTTGCTCTTGTTTCCCTTGCCTCAGGAGACATAACTACAAAGAACCTGATATGGCCAATTTCAGAGGTTACTGTCTGTTACTGTTCTCCTCTAGGATTTTTATGGTTTCAGATCTTTCATCAATTTTGAATTTATTTTTGTGCAGGATGTAAGAAGGTGGTTCAATTTCATTCTTCTGCATGTTTGCTGTCCAGTTTTCCTGGCACCATTTGGTGAAGAGAATGTCTTTTTCACATTGGATATATTATCCTGCTTTGTCAAATATTAATTGACCATATAGTTATGGGTTCATTTCTGGGTTTTCTATTCTGTTCCATTGTTCAATGTGTCTGTTTTGGGGACAGTACCATAATGTTCTGATTACTATAGCTTTGTAATACAATTTGAATTCCATAATTGTGATGCCAGCATCTTTGCTTTTCTTTTTCAAGATTGCTTTGGCTGCTTGGGTCTTCCGTGGTTCATACAAATTTTAAGATTGTTTGTTCTATGTCTGTGAAAAATGCTGTTGGTGTTTTGGTAGGTATTGCATTGAAAATGTAGATTGCTTTGAGTAGTATAGACATTTTAACAATATTTGTTTTTCCAATTCAGAAACATAGATATGTTTTCATTTCTTTGTGTCATCTTCAGTTTCTTTCATCAGTGTCTTATAGTTTTCGGAGGATAAGTCTTTCACATCTTTGGTTAGGTATATTCCTAGGTATCTTATAGTTTTGGTGCAATTGTAAATGGGATTGATTCCTTAATTTCTATTTCTTCTGCTTCATTATTGGTGCATGGAATGCAATAGGTTTTTGTACACTGATATTGTATTCTGTGACTTTATTGAATTCATTTATTGTTCTAGCACTTTTTTGGTGGAGCCTTTTGGGTTTTCTATACAGACTATCATATCATCTACAAATATTGAAGGTTCACTCCTTCCTTGCCATTTTGGATGCCTCCCATTTCTTTTTGTTCTATAACTGCTGAGGCCAGGACTTCCAGTACTACATAAATAACAATGGTGAGAGTGGATATCCTTGTCTTATTGCTGACTATAGAGGAAAAGTTCTCAGTTTTTCCCCTTTGAGGATGATATTTGCTGTGGGTTTTTCATAAGTGGCCTGATTATGCTGAGGTATATTCCCTCTAAACCTATTTTGTTGACAGTTTTTATCATGAATTTTTGTTGTACTTTGTCAGATGCCTTCTCTGCATCTACTGAAATCATCAAATTATTCTTATCCTTTCTTTTATTAATGTGGTGTATCATGTTGATTGATTTGCAAATACTGAACCACACTTGTAACCTAGCAATAAATCCCACTTGATAATGGTGAATGTTTTTTTAATGTATTGTTGGATTCAACTTGCTAGAATTTTATGGAGAATTTTTGCATCCATATTCTTCAGCAATATTGGCATGTAGTTTTCCTTTTTAGTTGTATCTTTATCTGGTTTTTGTATCATGGTAGTTCTGGTATCATTCATAGAATGAATTTGGAATTTTTCTTTCATTTTCTATTTTTCTAGGATAGTTTGAGAAGAATATGTATTAACTCTTCCTTCAATGTTTGGTCGAATTTGCTTGTGAAGCCATCTGGTCCTGGGCTTTTGTTTGTTGAGCTTTTTGATTAGTGATTCAATTTCTTTGCTGGTTATTGGTATGTTTAAGTTTTCTAATTCCTGTTTCAATTTGGTAGTTAATATTTTTCTGAGAATTTATCCATTTCTTTCAGGTTGTCCAATTTGTTGGTGTATAGTTTTTCATAATATTCCCTTATCATTGTTTCTATTTCTATATGGCTTTGTTATTTTTCCTATTTCATTGGTAATTGTATTTATTTGATTGCTTTCTCTTTTCTTTTTGATAAACCTGGCTAGGTGTTTATCAATTTCATCATTTTTTTCAGAAAACCAGCTCCTGGTTTCATTGATCAGTTCTACTGGTTTTGTAGTTACTGTATCATTCATTTCTACTTTAATCTTTACTATTTTCTTCCTTCTGCTGGATTTAGGCCTCATTTGTTGTTCTTTTTCTAGCTCCTTTAGGTGTAAGAATAATTTGTTTACTTGAAATTGTTCTTGCTTCTTAGGGCAGGCTGATATTGCTATCTACTTCCCATTTAGGACTACTTTTGCTGCATCCCATAGATTTTGTTTGGACTATTGCATTTTCATTTTCATTTGTTTCCGTGTATTTTTAAAATTTTCCTCTTTGGCTTCCTAGTTGACACATTCATTGTTTACTAGTGTGTTGTTTAACTTCCATTTATTTGTGGTTATTTCCAAGTTTTTTCTTCTGGTTGACTTCTAGCTTCATGATGTTGTGGTCAGAAAAGGTGTGGTCTGATTTCAATCTTGTTTATATTTGTTGAGGCCTATTTGTGAGCTAATATATGATTTGTCCTAGAGATTCCTCGATATGCACTTGCAAAGAATGTGTATTCTTCTGTTTTAAGATGGAATGTTCTAAGTATATCTGCTAAATCTATCTGTTCCAGTGTGTCATTTAAAGCCATTGGTTTTGTTGTTGTTGTTGTTGTTTTGTTTATATTATCTGTCCATTGATATAAGTATCGTGTTAAAGTCCCCTACTATTTTGTATTATTATCAATGAGATATATTTGTTAGTAATTGTTGGATGCATACATATTTACAATTATTATATCTTCTTGTTGGATTGTCCTCTTTATTATGATATAGTATCCTTTTTCTTTTGTTACAGTTTTTGTTCTAAAGTCTAATTTTTCTGATATAAGTAATGATATTCAGGCTTTCTTTTGATATCCATGTGCATGTTCAATGTTTCTCCATTTATCACTTTCAATGTGCATATTTCTTTAGGTTTGAAGTGAATATCTTGTAAGCGGCCCATAGAAGTGTCATGTTTTTAATCCATTCTGACACCCTATGTCTTGTGATTGCAGCATATAGTCCATTTACATTCAAATTAATTATCAGTAGATATGTATTTAGAGCTATTTTATTACTTGTTTTCTCTGAACTTTCTTGTCTTTGTCACTTTTGGTTTATTTTTTCCACTCAAAGAGTCCCCTTTAATATTTTTTTCAGGGTTGGTTGAGTGGTCACAAACTCCTTTAGTTTTTTGTTTTTCTGGGAAGCTCATTATTTCCCCTGCTATTCTGAATAATAGCTTTGCTGGATAGAGTGGTTTTGGTTGCATGTTTTCCCATTTAACATTTTTATCAAAAGATTTTATTTATTTATCTATTCATTCATTCATTCATTCATTCATTTGAGAGAGAGAGTGAGAGAGCACAAGCTGCGGGAGAGACAAAGGGAGAGGGAGAAGCAGACTCCCTGCTGAATATGGAACTTGACATGGGGTCAATCCCAGGACCCTGAGATCTTGACCTGAGCCAAAGGCTGATGCTTAACTGACTGAGCCACCCAGACACCACCCCCATCTAGCACTTCGAATATATCATGTCACTTTCTTCTAGCTTGCCAAATTTCTGTAGAGAAATATCTAGGTAGCCTTATAAGTTTTCCCTAGTAAGTTAAAAACTTCTTTTGTCTTGCTGCTTTTAAGAGTTTTTCTTTATTACTATAATTTGCTAATTTAAGTATATTATATCTTGGTGGTGGCCTGTTTTTGTTGATATTGATAGGAGATTTCTGTGCTTCCTGGATCTGGATGTCTGTTTCTTTCCACCAGATTAAAGAAGTTTTCTTCTATTATTTCTTCAAATAAATTTTATACTCCATTTCTCTCTCTTCCTCTGGGGTTCATATAATATGAATGTTACTGTGTTTGATGGAGTCACTGTATTCCTTAAGTCTGTTCTCATGTTTCATATTTCTTCTCTTTTGTTCATTATCATTATTTCCCATTACTTTGTTTTCCAAGTCACTAATCATTCATGCGCCTCTTCCAGCCCACTGGTTTGTTGCATTCCAGGTGCTTCCAACCTCATTTATTTCACTCTTTATCTTTGATTTATTTTTTTAATTATTTTTTTTCTCTGTGGTAAGGATCTCACTAATGTCTTCTATTCTTTTCTCAATTCCAGTCAGTATCCTTATGATTGTGGCTTTAAATTCTCTATCATTCATGCTACTTATATCTGTTTTGCTTAGATCTCTGGCCATGACCTTATCTTGTTGTTGTTTGTTTGTTTGTTTCATTTGGGATAAATTCCTCCATCTTTGCATTTTTTCTAAGTCTCTGCCTTCTCTGTGTTATAAAAGTCAGTTATGTCTCCTGGTCCTGCTCCTTATGTAAAAAACAGTCATGTGGGGCCTACAACCTGGCACATTAGGGAGTGTCTCCGGTGTGTGCTGTATTAACTCTGCTGTTGTATTTTGGCTGCTCTATCTTTTAGACCAGTTTTCTACAGAGGCTTTCCTTCTTGCTGTGGTCAGTATTTGGTCCCTGGCCTGAATGTAATGATGTGCTCTCGTCTGCTTGTGAAATGAGACATGACACCACCGCTACCAAAACTGAAGCTCTACAGAACTCCTTGGTTGGGAGACATGGGAGAGGCATTGGTTTGTGCAGGTCTTTAGGGGGACAGAGGGGAGTAGTGTCCTGCCACAGTGGGACTGAGGCAAGTTTGACTGAGAAGGGCAATCCCACCAGAGTGCAGGGTGTGGGGCTCGGTGTTAGCAAGTTAAGCAGCCAGTGTTGGCACAGTGCTGCTTCCCAGAGATGTGTTCAGGTGTGAGGAGTGGAGATATGTTACCAACAAGTTCCTCTGTCCCTAGAGAGGCATCTCTGTAAATGTTGTCTCTAGGGGAAGCACTCCAAGAAGAGGGAGTTGTCTTCCCCACTGTGTGCTGCAGGCATTCTTCAAGCCCCGATTTCCATGCTTTCTGCCTCCAGGATGCTTGCCTGCCTTTTCTCCCAGAGCAAGAAAGTGCACTCTGGGCTCCATCCCAGCCATGTTCACTGACATTTAAAACTCAAGGTTCTAATCTCTGATGCTATAAGAACTCACAAAATTAAGCCCCTCTCATATTCCAAGCCAATGGCTATGGGGAAACATTTTCCTTGTGTGCTTTCCCTTGTGCTTATCTCTCTCTCTCTCTCTCTCTCTCTCTCTCTCTCTTCTCTGTAACCATGGCCTCCCCCATTCCACAGCACTCATGATCCATTTCTGCCCTAAACTATGTCTCTGTACTTCCTACCTTCTTCAGTGTGGCCTCTTCTTTCCCTTTGGTTATGGAATTTGTTCTGTTAGTCTTCAGGTCAATTTCTGGGATATTTAGGAAGATTTAATAATTATGTAAGAGTTAATAATTACGGGTTCCTACTCCACTGCCATCTCCCTCCTCCAGACCATCTCCCTCCTCCAGTTTTTTAACATAAAACTGGCTGAGCTCTCACTAGAAGGACACTCCTAAGAGAATTTAGAAGATTGGAACCTAATATTTCATAACCAAGACTTCAGAAAGCAGTTAATTACCAAAAGAACAATACTTCTAGAAAAACAAATCCTGGGGCACCTGGGTGGCTCAGTGGGTTAAAACCTCTGCCTTCGGCTCAGGTCATGATCCCAGAGCCCTGGGATTGAGCCCCGCATCGGGCTCTCTGCTCCGCGGGGAGCCTGCTTCCTCCTCTCTCTCTCTGCCTGCCTCTCTGTCTGCTTGTGATCTCTGTCAATTAAATAAATAAAAAATCTTTGAAAAAAAAAGAAAGAAAAAAAATCCTGAATAACACTAGGAAGCTTAAGCAAAAAGAGGGATCTCAAATCCAAGATGATACTTTCCGAACTAAAAGGAAAAGGACTACACATGGAAGTGGAAAGCACAAATGGGCTCAAATGTGTACATTAGCTCCTCCAAGCTTCAGTTTATTTGCGTCCCACTTTTGACACCCTGAAATGTCTTTTGAAAAGAGAAAGTTAACCAATTCAGCTGCAGCCCATTGAAGTGGTGGTGGCTTCTCACTGGCTGAAGGCAAAGGCAGCCTGCTTTTGTCAGACAAAGAGGAAATATTCCTCTTTCTGCTGGGTAGTGCAAGCTGTGATGAATGGTACATGCATGAGAATCCTGCCTCTAGGGTTTCTTCACATCAACTCACAGCATCACAAAACTGATCTAGAAATCCAGAGCCATTCCCAGTAAAAATCCCATCAAGCTTGTATGAGTGTGCATATGTGTGCATGTGTTAGAATATATGGTTATCATGACAAAATGGAAGTCCATGAAAAAAGAATCTTTCATATGTCTAAAAAAGAGCCAAATGGGATATTAAGGGATTAAAGGAATGAAGAGACATAAAGGCAGTCAACTCTAAGAAATAAAAGGAGAACATTAACATACTCTATCACAGAATAAAACGGCTTCATGAATTCCATATATAAAATATAAAATATGTAGACAGGTTCTGAACACTTCATGTGAAACTGTTTCATGTCAAATTGCCATATACATTTTGACAGGCACTGTGATGTAAAGAATTTGAAGTTTAAAGTGATCATTCAATGGCAATGTACAAACAGAAGTAAATCAGAAAAATAGAAGAAAACAAACTTTTATGCAAAGCATTTTTCCACCAGAGGTAGCTTAATTGTAATTGAAATACATTCATTACTGGTATTTTATTTGTGGTTGCCATTAGATTTCTATATAGCATCTTCTACATATAGCAGTCTATGTTGATAGTCACTTAAGTTTAAACAAAATCTTTTCTCCTCTTCCCCCACATTTTAGGTATAGGTTGTCACAATTTACATCTTTTTATTTTGTGAGTCCCTTGACTGATTTTTACAGATATACATATTTTCACTGCTTTTATGCTTTCTACTTTCTTTACTCCTACTTACGGTCTTTCCTTTCCACTCAAAGAGTCCTCTCTAACATTTCTTGATGGAGTGGTGTAGTGGTCATGAATTATATATATATGCATATGTATATATACATATGCATATATATATTTGGTCTGAGAAACTATTTAACTCTCCATTTGGATGATAGCTTTGCTAGATAAAGTATTCCTGGCTGCAGATTTTTTTTTCCTTTCAGCACTTTGAGTGTATCATGCCACTTTTTTTTAGCCTGCAAAGTTTCTGCTGAAAAAAGTCAGTTAATATGTGGGGGTTTCCCTTTGTATGTAACTGTCTTCTTTTCTATTGCTGCTTTTAAAATTCTCTCTTTATCTCTACTTTTTAATTTATTTTTATTTATTTACTTTGGAGAGAGAGAGCATGGGTGTGCATGAGTTGGGGGAAGGGCAGAGGAAGAGGGAGAAAGAGAGAATCTAGGGTGCCTGGGTGGCTCAGCCAGTTAATCATCTGACCTCAGCTCAGGTCATGATCTCAGGGTCCTGGGATTGGGCCCTGCATCAGGTTCACCATTCAGCAGGTAGTGTGATAAACAACCCCAGCCCTACACAATTGCTAAACTTTGTTTCTATAGATGTCCCCATTCTGGTTATTTCATCGCAACGAATAACATATGGGTTTTGTGACTGGCTTTATTCGCTTAGCATAATGATTACAAAGGTTCACCCAATTTATAGAGGTGTCAAGGTTTCATTCCTTTTTATAACTGAGTAATATTCATTGTATGTATAGATCACTATCCATACAATGTTTATCCATTTAGCAGTTAATGGACATTTGGAAAAGGAATCTCTTGGTCTCTGTGGTGAGGTACCCCCACCCCTGAATAAGGAGAAAAGTATCTTTGTTTATTAATGGAAACTCTGTAGGTTCTCATTAGACTCCAGCTAGGGTGATGATTCCCTTATCCATCAATGTCTTGAGGTATGCAGAAGTACAGTCATCTCAGTAAGAGGAAGATGAGGCAGAGGGCACTGAAACAACAAAATCTTACCCAGAAAAGCTCAGCTTAGTGAAAAATGAGTAATAAGTCTGGGCTCCCCAAAGGACAAAGATATATCCTAGATCTCAATTTATCTGAGGCCAAGGAAGTATCCCCTGGAGACACAACAGTTATCTGTGACCAGGAACTCAGTTCAAATAATTCCCTGAAGATAGAATGATGTTAGTGACTATCCGAGGGTTCTCGGGCTGGCCTTACCTAGCATCGTTTCCTCTCAATATCCTAAAGCCTGGAATGGATAAGGCAGAGAACCATGAATTATTGAAAAGGTGTGGACTGTGGGTGTCTTCTGAGAAGGGAGCAGTGAGCATGGCCCTGGGCATCGGAGAGTGGGCAGCAGCAGTGAACAATGGAATGCTTACAGCTTGGGATGTATAAGCTTCCCTGGTTCAAAAGAGGCAACGTTGCTTACTTTTTCCTAGAAAATCACAGGAGGTAGAAGAATCAATAGACACAAGCCTATGTATTTTCACTCTCAGGATTTATTTTTGTTTGTGAAATTGAAAGCTTTAAGCCATAACAAAAGGAGAGACAAGAAGATTTTTTTTCACACTCAGAGCAAGCTGCTAACAGCAAATGTCTTGATAACATTCTTTCTCCAACCTTTGGCTTTTTGACATCATTTAGTCACTGTTGTGAAAAAAGTATAGAAAAAAAGAAATACTAAATTTTAGTTGTTAATAAAAGCTATCTAATTTTATGATGCAACTACAGGTGCAGCAAGTAATTAGCATATAGAATGCTGCTTATAGTGTCATAGGATATGCTTGTGCTCCATGAAATTCTTAAACCCAGGTTTCTTTTTCCTGAATTAACTGTGACAGCCCTGGTAAAGGGAAATAATATAAAGTGGTAATCACATGTATTTCATTTACACAGTTTGAATATTCATGAGGATAAAAGAAAATCATCAGCAAGGAAACAAAGGAAAAGAAAAATATGTGAAGAAATAAATAACAACTATAGTTTATTTTTATCTTCAGAGGAAGAGTACTTCCAGAAGTCCTCTGTGCATTTCCAACAGGTGTCTCACATACATACACATGTTCAAAACCAAACTCATTGTTCACCCCCTCCACGTCATCACCAACACAAACTGGTACTGACCTAGCTACACAATATGTCATGACTATAAGGTATTATCATCCCTTGTGTCAGAGATGTTTAAGTTTTTGTAGTTTTCTCAAAGTATACCCATCCAGTCACCCCTTCAATTGAGTCTACCTCTGTTCTATCTCCCAAAACTTTCCTGTTCTTTTCCTCTTACCTGATCCTGCCTCCTCCTGCATTTATGTGTATTTGTTAATCTCACAACTGTTTCACTAGCCTCTGGTTCTTACTGAGTCTGACTGACTTTTTCTTTACTTTATTCCAGTAATGTTTGTAAAAAGCAAACCATGTCATGCTGAATTATTCCTTACCACCTCAAAAACACTTTGTAGGAAGAATACTTTTCACAGATGAGAAAACAAACTACTTGTTAGGGCATACCAGACACTTATCTAGGCTTACCATTACCTTTGCAGAGTTTCTCTCACAATGTTCATAAATTTTAATATAAATTTTAAAATGTATTAAGAGCCCACATTTTAAAACAAGTCTGCATTCACATTTAACCTTGCTTATCTTGCTGCTTTATCAATAAACATTATTTAAGCACTTTTTCTTACACTTTATATTCAAACTGTCAATTCATTCTGTTGGTCACCTTCAAAATTTATTCCTAAGACCATCTTTATCACCCCTGGTCAGAGGTACCGCCCCTTCCCTCCTGGATCATAGCAGTAGTTTCCCCACTAACTGGTTTCTCTACTTCTACTCTTGTTATAATACAGAATATTTTCAACAAACCAGACTTTTATTTTATTCATTTTTTAACAAACCAGCCTTTTAAGGTGGAAGTCATAGGCTTGAAACTTTAATTCTCCAGTGATTTCCCCCTTTCACTGAGAATAAAACACAGGTGGCCCCCAAGACTTCCCAGAATCTACACGTGTTTACTGTCTGACTCACTACCACAAGCTGCTTACTAACTCTGCTACAGCTAAACTAGCATCACTTTTATTCATCAAGTATTTCTGACTTATTTTTTCACTGGATCATTCATGGCTTGGAAAGCTCCTGCCCAGATGTATGCAGGCATACCTCTGCCAGCTCTACAACTGTGTCAGAAAGAGTTTATTTAAGCTGGAATGGAAAAGCTCTGTCTTTATCTCTGGGAAACCTGGATGCCTGGTTTCACTTTTTGCCAAGACAATGGCAGTGGGATTTGTAATGGGCTGTTTACAATTCAAAATAAGGAAACTTGAGGCCTTGTGCATGAGGTGTCTCTGTGGTGTCTCTTGCCTGCCTGCCTTCTCTTAGCTGCACTGTACCCTTTACATTTAAATAAAAGCCTCCTGGGAGCTGGCCCTGGGAAGTCAGGCACCTATTTCAGACATCTAAACTGGGTAAACACTTGCACCTCCTCCAACTCTCAGCCTACAAATCCCTTGCTGAATAGGGCTCACTCTCTCAGTCACACTCCAAACCTCTCTCCAGCACCTTCCTCACCACCGACTCTCCCATTTACCCTTACTGAGAAATAAGACCTTTTACGTGTGGGATAGTATTTGTTAATGTCTTCTCTGGTGGCAGATGGGAAACAGAGATCCACGGACTTAACCCTCCATCCAATAAAATATGGAGCAATGGCCCATTAGTAACTGGATGAACTCTTGATTTCACTCATGGTTGAAGTTTTAATCTTTCCATTTACTCCCAGTGATAGGTCTAATGTGTGAAAATTAACATTTCTTTATGTATACGGCTTATAAATTTAAATATATAGGTACACAAACATATATATGTACATATACTGATAATTTATGGATATATATGTTGAATATATACAAATGCCAACTTTATCCCATTTTATAGTAAAGAATTGTCTTTCTAACCTGGAAGACAATGCATTTATCATTTTGCCTTGCACCTAATAGGTCTTCAATAAATGCCAATTCCATTTTCCATCACCAGGCATATATCGGGTTATATGTGTCAAATTGTGAATTCTTAAGAGTTAAACCCTGAAGTCTGGTTGTCTTAAATAAAATTCCAGCTCCAAAATTTACTAAAATTTTATACACATAATTATTTAAGTTTTTTTATGTCTTTTTCCTCATTTCTAAAATAAGGATAACAATAACTATGGAGCTTTAGTGAGGAAGAAATATATATGTTGTAAGTCAATCTGTCTAAATCTACCAAATTAGAAACTTAACTGTGGAAGCAGGATGCATGATGGTTCATAAATATTTTAGGAGCATATTTAGAATCTCTTTAAAGTCATTTCTTATCATAAAAATGTTGGTTAATAAATCTCTGGCTAGGGGCACCTGGGTGGCTCAGTGGGCTAAGCCTCTGCCTTCGGCTCAGGTCATGATCTCAGGGTCTTGGGATCAAGCCCCACATTGGCTCTCTGCTCAGCGGGGAGACTGCTTCCCCTTCTCTCTCTCTGCCTGCTTCTCTGCCTACTTGTGATCTCTCTCTGTGTCAAATAAATAAATAAAATCTTTAAAAAAATAAAATAAATTTCTGGAAATATTAACATTAAATATTTGAAATTTAATGTAAAACAAAATTATCAAATGCTTTGTTTTAGTCTTTATCTTAGAATATGATATTGATAAGTAGAAATCAAGATGATGGAACATGGAATAATAGCTTTTTTACACAAAGGTATTGCTAAAATTTTTAAAGTAGTTTATGAATTTTATCAATTTCAGTAATTTGATCCCTCAAATTACCTTTAACTTGATGACTGGTTGCTGTTGCTACTGCTGTCTTCTGATACAGATCTGTAAAAAAGAAATGGCACTACTTTAATGTTAGAAAACATTGTAATTTTTTTCTGTCTTTTTTGACTATAGACACAAAATGTGACATTAGTTTCAGGTGTACTGCTTAGTGATTTGACAAGTTTATGCACTGTGCTATATTCACCACCAGTGTGGTTACCATCTGTCCAAACATAGCATTACACTGTATTCTTTATGCTGTGCCTTTTATTGCCTCATCTTATTAATTCCATTACTAAAAGCCCACATCTTCTTCTCCCTTTCACCCATTTTAGCCAACCCTCCACACCTCACTCCCCTCTGACAACCAACAATTTGTTCTCTGTATTTACAGATCTGATTCTGCTTTCTATTTATTCAATATTTTTTTTCCATTCATAAGTGGAATCATATGGTATTTGTCTTTCTCAGTCCGACTTATTTCATTTAGCATATAAGTTTCCAGGTATTTTTTTTTTATTTTATGAGAAACCACCATACTGTTTTCCACAATAGCTGTACCAATTTACATTCCCACCAACAGTGCACAAGATTTTTGTTTTGTTTTCCTCTACATCCTTTCCAATACTTATTATTTTTTGTTTTTTTTTATTCTACCAATATGACAGGTGTGAGATCATATCTCATTGTGGTTTTGCATTCCATTTCCCTAATGATTATTGATGTTAAGCATCTTTTCATGTGTCTGTTGCTATTTGTATGTCTTCTTTGGGAAAATGTCTATTCAGGTTGTTTGCCCATATTTAAATCACATTATTTGTGGAGGCTTTTTTGGTATCGAATTGTATGAATTCTTTATATACTTTAGTTATTAATGCCTAATATATCATTTACAAATCCCTTCTCACACTCAGTAGGTTTCCTTTCTGTTTTCTTGATGGTTTATTTCACTGTTCATAAGCTTATTTTGGTGTAGTCATAATATTTGATTTTTGCTTTTATCTCTTTTGTCTGGGGAGACATACCTAGAAAAAATGTTTCTACTACCAATGTCAAATAAATTACTACCTGTGTTTTCTTGTAGGATTTTTACAGTTTCAGGTCTCACATTTAGGTCTTTCATCCATTTTGAGTTTATTTTTGTGTATGGTGTAAAGAAGTGGTTTTATTCTTTTCTTTTCTCTTCTTTACTTTGTGTGTAGGTGTCCAGTCTCTCCAGCACCATTTGTTGAAAAGACTGTCTTTTTCTCATTGCATATTCTTGCCTCCTTTGTCACAGATTAATTGACCATACAGTTTAGGGTTCATTTCTGGGTCTAATCCACCGAATGATTTGTCTATTTTTGTGCCAGGATCATACAGTTTTGGTTATATGTCTTTGCAGTTGTATCTTGAAATCTAAGATCATGGGGCACCTGGATGGCTCAGTGGGTTAAACCTCTGCCTTCGGCTCAGGTCATGATCTCAGGGTCCTTGGATCGAACCCTGCATGGGGTTCTCTACTCAGCAGGGAGCCTGCTTCCCCCTGCTGCCCTCCCCCCGCCGCCTGCCTCTCTGCCAGCTTGTGATCTCTCTCTCTGTCAAATAAATAAAATCTGTAAAAAAAAAAAAAAAAAAGAAATCTGGGATCATGATACCTCTAGCTTTGTTCTTCCTTTTCAAGATTGCTTTGACTCTTTGGGGTCTTTTGTGGTTCTATAAAAACTTTAGGATTATTTGTTCTATTTCTGTGAAAATGCCACTTGTAGTTTGAGGGAGATTGTATCCCTCAAATATGTATACAGCTTTGGGTAGTATGGATATTTTAATAATAGTAATTCTTCCAACCCATGGGCATGAAGTATCTTTCCATCTGTGTCATCTTCAGTTTCTTTCATCAATGTCGTATAGTTTTCAGAGTAAAGGTCTTTCACTTCCCTGGTTAAGTTTATTCCTAGATATTTTATTCTTTTTGTTCCAATCATATGTGGAATTATTTTCTTAATTTCTCTTTCTGATACTTCATTATTAGTGTATAGAACCACAATTGATTTCTGTATGTTAATTTTGTATATGTCAACATTGCTAAATTCATTTATTAGTTCTAACAGTTTTTTTGGTTGAGTCTTTAGTTTTCTATGTAGAGTTTCCCGTCATCTGCAAATAGTGACAGTTTTACTTCTTCCTTACCAACCTGGATACTTATTTCTTTCTGTTGTCTAATTGCTGTGCCTAAGACTTCCAGCACTATGTTAAAAAGAGTGGCAAGAACAGACGTCCTTGTCTTATTCCTGTTCTTAGGGGAAAAGTTTCCAAAGTTTCATCTTTGAATATAATGTTAGCTGTGGGTTTTCCACAGATGGTCTTTTTTATGCTAAGGTATGTTCCTCATAAGTCCGTTTTCTTGTGAGTTTTTTTGATGGAATTTTTGTATCATTATGTTATCTTTATTTGCACAAGTGAGGAACAGAAACATTTTCCTGTAGCATATAAAATGAGACCCACGTATTTATCCTTACTTCCACATTCTTTTTTCCCTAAATATCCACTGACTGAGCAAAATTGTGACTTGTATGGTGATATGGTTAAAAAAAAAGCTGTATGTAAGTGAAGTAAGTTGGATGAAGAAAGATGACTAGCATATCATCTTACTTATGTGTGGGATATAAATTTTTTTAAAGATTATATTCATTCATTTGACACAGAGAGAGAGAGTACAAGCAGGGGGAGCAGCAGGCAGAGGGAGGTGCAGGCACCCTGCCAAGCAGGGAGCCCAATGTGGGGCTTAATCTCAAGGCCCTGGAATCATGACCAGAGCCAAAGGCAGACCCTCAACAGACTGGACCATGCAAGCACCCTTCTAATTTTTTTTTTAAACAAAAAATAAGCTCATAGATACAGAGAATAGGTTGACGGTTACCAGAGGTGGGGGTATGGGGTGAGTGAAATGAATGAAGGAGGTCAAAAGTACAAACTTTCGGTTATAAAACAATTAAGTAATCCGTATGTAATGTATAACATGGTGACTATAATTAACAATAAAGTATGGCATGATTGAAACTTGCTAAGACAATAGATCTTAAAAGACCTCATCACAAGAAAATAAAATTTTGTAACTAGGTATGGAGACAGATGTTAACTAGACTTTCTGTGGTCCCCATTTCAAGAAGCTATAGAAACATATGAGCAATATTAATTAAGTGTAAAATGGGCATTGTCCTGTCTGTATCCACCCTTTGTTATCATATATATATATATATATATATATATATATATATAACATTTTTCTCACCTTCTACATGTATTATTCACAAAAGTTACTTTCTTATCTCTATTAACCTCCTTGATACAACATGCATTGTATGCCAATGCAAAAAAAAAAAAAATGAGGTTGCTTAGGTGGTAGAGTCTACTAAAGCAACTATAGTCAATATGGCTTTTAATTTGAAAGGTACTATGAATTTATTGAGTAGCTTCAGTTATTTCTGAACCTATAAGAACAAGAAAGATAACTTCCAGTGAAATCTGGAAAAAAAATTAGTATATGCCAAGGCTCAATATTTCTAAATATTAATCCAATTCATCCAAGATCCAAACTCAGCACTTTAAAATCCTACTTGCAATATTCTGAATTTTATTTTAATTCTTCCTCAATTGGATTTTAATATTAATTTTTAAAATAATAGATTTACTTACTCTTCACTTACTGTTCCTTTTCTGTTCCAAGATCTTATTTTATTCCATTTAAAAGTGATGATGGCAGTTAAAATAAGGATGGGTAGAAAAATGTAGAAACTGATCAAGAGGCCATTTTTTTGAGGAGCCACATATGGTTTTCTAAGTAAGCTTTTACTTTTCTCTGAAAACATGAAAGTACATTGTAACTTATCAAAAATTATATGCAAAGCTTATTAGTAAGTTGAAATATAAAAATTTGTGATTCAAATAATATGGTCACAGAATAAATTTATGTTTTAAGATGTTTTCAAAAATAAACAAAAGTTTTTAAAAATGTAAAAAAAATAAAAGTGTTTTCCAATGTTCTGTGACTATGCCCCCAAAGAGCATTATATATTTGTCAACTCATATTATAATTAATATATATTTATATTTAATCTTTATGTGTTATATTCTATTTTTTATTATATTCCCTTTTATGAACTCCTACTCAAAATATATTAAACTGATATTATTCTTTAATAAATTTTTCATTTAAAAAATAGAGTAGGTATAAAAGAGGGACTCTAGAGTGGGACGAAGATGACAAAGGAGTAGGAGACCCTAGTTTCATCTGGTCCCTGGAATCTAGCTAGTTAGCTTTCAAATCATTCTGAACACCTGTGAAATCAACTGGCGTTTCTAAGAAAAGAATTGCTGCAGTTCTACAAATAGAAACGTAGGAGGTCCACAGAAGCAAACCGCAGGCAATATATTGGAAGATAAACTGTGGAGTGGGGATAAGCCTCCATCAGCTGGCTGCTGGAAAGTGATATAGCAGCAGAGTGCAAAAATTGGAACTTTCAGAAGTCTGCACCAATGAGGGACATTCTGCCTGAAAGGTCCTCAGGTAGCAAAGCAGGGCACAATCTTAGGTGGGACAGTATGGTCTCAGGATCTCTGGGTACACGGAGAGAATGAGGGTGTCTGAGTGCAGCAGAGTTCCCTGCATCAAAGCTGGAAGCTGGCTGCAATCAGCAAGCCCATGAGTGGGCTTCCACCTCAGTGTTGCCATAAACCTTGAACTGCAGAATGATCAGGTGACTGCTCTCCAAGCAGGGACCCAGCATAGCAGAACCATGGTGAGACCCTCTCTGTGCAACAGGAACTGGAAGGGTTTGGAGACTCAGGTGGCATGGATCTTTTAAGCAAAGAGATCCCAAAAAATATAAAGAGTAGAAATAAACAGAGACAATATACAGAAACAGAAACTTTACATGCAATACAATGGCACCAAATTCATATTTTTCAACTTTACTCTGAATGTAGATGGGCTAAATGCTTCAATCAAAAGACACAGAGAATCAGATTGGATAAAAATAGCAAGACCCATCAATATGCTGTCTATAAGAGATTCATTTTAGACCCAAAGACACCTCCAGATTGAAAGTGAGGACTGGAGAATCATTTATCACACTAATGGACATCCAAAGAAAGCTGGGTGGCAATCCTTGTATCAGGCATATTAGACTTTAAAACAAAGATTGAAATAAGAGAATAAGAGGGATACTATATCATACATAAAGAGTTTATCCAACAGGAAGATCTAAGAATTGTAAATATTTATACTCTTAAGTTGGGAGCAGCCAATTATTTAAATGAATTAACAACAAAATTAAAGAAACACATTGATAATAACACAGTAATAGTAGAGGACTTTAACACACCAGTCACAGCAAAGGACAGACCATCTAAGCAGAGATTAACAAGAAAACAAGGGCATTGAATTGCATAATGGACTAGATGGACTTCACATATATATTCAGAGAATTCCATCCTAAAGCTACAGAATACACATTCTTCTCAAGTGCACATGGAAGTTTTTCCAGAATAGGTCACAAACTGCGTCACAAATCAGGTCTCAAGTGGCACCAAAGATTAGGATTATTCCTTGAAAATTTTCAGAGCACAATTCTTTGAAACGTGAACTCAGTCACAAGAGGAGACTTGGAAAGAGCTCAACTACATGGGGACTAAAGAGCATCCTACTAAAGAATGAATGGATCAACCAGGAAATTAAAGAATTAAAAATCACATTGAAGCAAATGAAAATGAAAACAACATTGTCCAGAAACTTTGGGATGCAACAAAGGTAGTCCTAAGAGGAAAGTATATAGCAATACAGGCTTACCTTAAGAAGCAAGAAAAGTCTCAAATATACAACCTAACCTTAGACCTAAATGAGCCAGAAAAGAGCTACAAATGAAACCTAAAGTCAGAAGTAAAAAGAAAATAATAAATATTGGAACAAAAATAAATGATAGAGAAGCAAACAAAGTAGAACAGATTGATGAAAATTAAGAGTTGTTTCTTTGAAATAATTAATAAAATTGATAAACTTCTCACCAGACACATCAAAAAGAAGAGACAGGACTCAAAGAAATAAAATCACAAAAGAGAGAAGAGAGATCATAATGACCACCACAGAAATGTAAACAATTATAAGATAATATTGTAAATAGTTATATGCCAAGAAACGACAATCTGGAAAACAAAATGGATAAATTCCTAGAAACATACAAACTGCTAAAACTAAAACAAGAAAAAACAGAAAATTTGAACAGACCCTTAGCCAGCAAAAAAATGAATCTGTAGTCAAAAATCTTCCAACAAACAAAAGTCCTAGGCCTAATGGCTTCCAAGGGAATTCTACCAGATATTTAAAGAAGAGTTAATACCTATACTTCTCAAACTGTTCCAAAAAATAGAAAGGGAAGGAAAGTTTTCAAATTCATTCTACAAAGCCAACATTACCTTGATTTCAAAACCAGTCTCCACTAAAAGGGAACATTACAGGCCAATATCCCTGATGAACATGGATGCAAAAATTCTCAGGAAGGTACCAGCAAATCGAATTCAACAAGACATTAAATGAATTATTCACCACAATAAAGTGGGAATGATTTCTGAGCTACAGGGGTGGTTCATTATTTGTGAATCAATGAACATGAGATACCACATTAATAAAAGAAAGGATAAGAACCATATGATCTCAATAGATTCAGAAAAGCATTTGATAAAGTACAGCGTACATTCTTGATAAAAATCCTCAACGAAGTGGAAAGAGATGGAATATATCTCAACATCATAAAGGCCAAAGACTAAAGATATACAGCTAATATTATTCTCAATGGAACAAGACAAGTATGTCCACTCTTAGTATTTTTGTTTAATATAGTACTAGGAGTCTTAGACTCTGAAATCACAGACCAAAAGAAATAAAAGGCATCCAAATCACCCAGAAAGAAGTCAAATTTTCACTATTTACAGATAACATTATACTCTACGAAGAAAACCCAAAAGATTCCACTCTAAAGTTCCTGGAACTGATACAGGAATTCAGCAAAATTGCAGTATATAAAATCAACATACAGAAATCTATGCATTCCTATAAAAAAAATGAAGAATCAGATAGAGATCAAGGAACTGACCCATTTACAATTACATCAAAAACAATAAGATACCTAGGAATAAACCTAAACAAAAAGTGAAAGACCTGTATACTCTGAAAACTATAAAACACTGATAAAAGAAATTAAAGAGGATACAAATGGAAAACCATTCCAGGCTCATGGATTGGAATAACAAATATTGTTAAAATCTCTATACTACCGAAAGCAATCTACACATTTAATGCGATCCCTATCAAAATACCAACAGGATTTTTCACAGAGCTAGAACAAACAACCATAAAATTTGTATGGAGCCACAAAAGATCCCAAATAGCCAAAGCAATCTTGGAAAAGAAAGGCAAACCTGGAGGTTTCCCAATTCCAGACTTCAAGCTACATTACAAATCTGTACAAAGAAAATATGGTACTGGCACAAAAACAGACACATACATACATCAGTGGAAAAGAATAGAGAACCCAGAAACGAACCCACAACTCTATGGTTGACTAATCTTCAACAACAAGGGAAAGCATATCCAATGGAAAAAGACAGTCTCCTCAACAAATGGTGTTGGGAGTACTGGACAGCAACATGCAGAAGAATAATAATGGACCACTTTCTGATAACATGCACAAAAATAAATTCAAAATAGATAAAGACCTAAAATGAGACTAAGGATACAATTGAATTACACCTTTGAAATGCTGAAAGTAAAATTCTCAATGCAGAATTCTACTTCCAGTTAAAATACACTTCACAATTTGAGAGATTTTTATAAAAACATTTTAAAGACAAAAGCTGAGAATAATTGGTCACCACAAGGTAGGCAGGTAAATAGATAAAGATAAAGATATAGATATAGATATAGATATAGATATAGATATAGATATATGTAAGGAAGTTTGTCAGTGAGAAAGAAAATGATACAAATGGAAATTTGAATATCCTGGAAGAATTGAAAAGCCCTTGAAAACAGTAAATGGATAGGTAAATGGAAATATTTATATTAAAAAATCCTTAACTTTCCATTGGCTGTTTAAAGCAAATATAATGGTGTATTATCAGGTTTATATAAATATGTATGCATAAATACAGAAACATAAATGATGGAAAGACATTAATGGAATTATATTCTTATGTGATTTTTATATTATAATATTTAGAAAAAATGAATACACTATGAAGAAAATGGACAAATGTTCGTGAATGTTCACCAAATAAATTTAACAGTGTTTCATACCATCTACTATCCATATGCTATGAGTGTAGATTTTGTTACTTTTACCTTTAAATAGTATGGTCGTTTGAAAGATGTGACTAGCATGTTAAAATTGTTAACATCCTTGGAATATACAGAGTATATAATAAAACTATCCCCATTCTGTAATTTAATCATACTTATCTAAAAAAACTCTGCTGTATAAACAGAAATGTTTTGGGAACCATGGTTAAAATTAAAGGGAGGCCTATTAGCATGTTCACTTCTTGATTGGAACAAAATCATATACAAAGTTTTGATTGACAGTATGATTTGGAGCTGTACTGTTTAATATAGTTGTTGCTGGCCACAAATGGCTACTTGAATTTAAATCAAACAAAGTAAAATAAAAAGGAAATTTTAGCTCTTAGTTGCACTCTTGACATGTCAGGTGCTCGACAGCCACATAGTCAGTGGAGACCATTTCTATAAGTACAGAAAGCTCTACTGAAGCACACTGATCTAGATACTAACTCTTGACAAACCAAAACCCATCATCATAACTTCCTCCTGGTGATGATGGTGCTGGTTCACAACCTGGAGGAGAATATCCAACATCACAGTGACAATTAAGCTTATTATTGCAAACCTAAAACCAAAACCAAACAAAAAATTAGAGCATTTTAGGTATAATGCAAAAATTAAATGCATTATTTGTGACTGTTAGTCAATGTATGTTATTAAAATATGATTGCTTCATATATTATAGTTTATTTTAATGTAGAAAATAATTTTCACAATAAAATGTAATATAATAAATGTCTTTGCAGTAACTTTTCAATGTCATAGATACCTCTTATTTGTATCTTGTCTTTTTAAATAACAACAGATAACAAACTGATACAATGAATATACCTTATTCTAAAAAGGCATAAAAATTATGAAGTTTAAAAGTATGAAATTAAGAGAGTTGACTTATATTATGAATTGTGCTGGATTTTTTTTTAAATTTATTTATTTGATAGAAATCACAAGTAGGCAGAGAGGCAGAGAGAGAGGAGGAAGCAGGCTGTCCGTGGAGCAGAGAGCCCGATATGGGGCTCGATCCCACGACCCTGGGATCATGACCTGAGCCGAAGGCAGCGGTTTTAACCCACTGAGCCACCCAGGTGCCCCTGTGCTGGATTTTTAAAAAAATGTCTGTGATAAGAGCCAACTTTTACAAAAAATGGGGGGAAAATTGTAAAGGAAAAAGCTTGCTTACCCAGACATAGATACCAAAATGTATTTTGCTAGAAATAGGAAGGCTAGAAAATATCTATAAATCTGATCTGGTGGATGAATCAAAAGGGTCAGAAGCAGAAGAGAGAATCTAGAAGTAGATTCATGCAGAAATTGAATTTAAACTAAACAAGAAAGGAAAGAAACAGAAAAGAAACTGCTAACGATAGGACATGTTAGTGATTTGGGAGAGAATTTTGATACAAATCATGCAAGAAGGTCACTTTTTTCCTGGATTATTATTTAAAATATGAAACATCAATATGGCAAGAGATACTAGCCACAAAGTTAAGGCCATATGCACTTTTGGAAAAATTTACAAAATTTCTATACCCTGGCAGCTAATTTCACAATGGATGGATAAATAGAAATGTAAATGGCAATATGAGGACACATACATGCTTAAGAACTGTATCTTTATTTCTTAACTAAATACAAATTAACAATATATTTAGCTATAAGAGATTTTAAAAACTAAAAAGCTAGTCTGGCTAGAATTTGAGAAAATACACATTTTCATTCATGATAGGTGAGAGCAAATTTGGTGTATTTCTAAAAAACATATTTATGAAAATTTAAATGGCGCATAAATTTGACCCATCAGATTTCATTGATAATAATTTAGGAAGTCAAGTAATTGTCCAAAGGTGAATGTAAAACAATGTCCATTATACCATTATTTACACTAGCTAAGTAAAAATTTGACATAATCTAAAAGTACATTGATTTTCAAATATAGTATAGAAGAGACATACACAGAAACAAATTGAAGATATTAAAGGACATAAGAGATCTGAATGAACAAGAAATTCTGCTCTCATAAAAACATGAGATTATAAGTCATATATGTAATATAAATATATTAAGTGTATGTGTTTAAACATATAAGTACACATACATTCAATTATAAGCAAAATTTATATAAACAAGTATAAACATGTTTGTAATCTTCAATAAACCCATTTCCAAATTTTCATATGGGAGTATGTTGCATACTGCACTTTTGTACAAAATTCAAAGTTTATCAGTTCACGAGGCCTATAATAATCTAAACACATAAATCTTATGTATATGTATATGTAATAGAATCACTTTCCTTATTTAACAGTAATTTCCTAAAAGAAATTTCCACATCAAATAATTCTGAACCTTATTAATATCCTGGAAAAAGTTACTGACATGGATTTTAAAAGCTATATGTAAAAATAGAGGAAATAATACATACTCCATGTCCACTGCAATTTACATCTGACCGACAATTTGGTCTATTTGGGTAGTCACTGGCTTCTTGGCAGTCTCCACGAAAACAATACTAAAATGTTAAAACAACCAACAACAGAAATTTTAAATGTAAATTCAAGAGTTGAGCAATTGTACTTGGTACAAAAATTAGATGCACAAGATAGATACACATACACACCCCCTAATACACACACACACTACCACACACACACCAGATGAATCAATTTCATGACATCTACTCCTAATAATAAAAAAGGTTGGGAGTCTAAATGGCATGTTATTACACTACTACATATAAAATTTGGAGAATGAGATACTATATTTTCCTTATGAGGGAGCACAGCTGTGAGTTTATTGATACTTACTGGCATAAGAGCAAATATAACTAACTTCTTCACAGATTGACCTTGTGAAGAAGATGTTTTTATTCTCATTTTGTATTTGATAAAAATAAATGTACTCTTTTAAGGTCATGCATGAGTTACTGACAGACCCAATATTCAGTGCAAGAACTACTTTAGTCACAGAGCCACATATTTATTGACCAATGCTAAGCATCTGCATTTTTATATTTATTTCCAACATTAATGACAATATTTTATCTTTCACATTAGCAATGTGACTTTAGTACAAATTATTTAATCCCCCCATGCTTCAGTTTGTCCATCTTTGAATTTGGAATAGCAATTGATATCCAAATTTTTAAAATTATAGGTTATTTAAAAATGTAGGTATAAGGATGGAGCAATATGCTACACATAAAGGAATAAAAGTAATGTTTGGTGCATAGTAAATGCTCACTAATACAAGATACTGTTTTATTGTTTATTTACTTCATTTTCATGTAGATTTTAAGTGCTCATTCCTATATCCAAATTTTAATATAGTCTGAATATCTTTGGATTATTTTCTAAGATTATCTGCTGACTTTTCTCAGGTTATCTGATAGAATATACACTATATGATGAATAGTCTTAAAAATCATTATTTTCTCTCACCATAACCAATTATCATCATAAAGGAAAGAATATCAGCTTGTTCATTAACTGAAAGTGCTCTGATGAAGCCAGCAAGAATAACAAAATGTTGGACAAACCAGCATCACCTATATCCACTAAACAATCTTCATTCTAGTTCTCTTTAAAACATTGTCATGAGGCAATAATAGATGAGTCATATTTCACTGGGTTGTCTTTGGGGGAAAAATAATCCAGGAAAAGTTAAGACCCATGCTTCGGATACAATTTTCAAGTAAACAGATCAATTTGTAGCTGGCTCCTTTGTAATGACAGCAAAAACAAGAGACATTATAAAAGTACTTAGCCCTAGGCAATGGTTGGGATGATGTTTTGAATATAAACTAATCTACAAGACTTCCTTCTTTGAATAAGAGACACAAATAGTTTTTTAGAAGCAGTCACATCATGTTTCAAAGGAAAAAAAACATATGTAAATGCATATTTCTTAAAGGAGAAATGCCTGGATTATGTAAGCATATTTTCTTATAGTCCCAGGTATGAGTAAGAAAAAGGCAGGGGCCCCTGGGTGGCTCAGTGGGTTAAAGCTGCTGCCTTCAGCTCGGGTCATTATCTCAGGGTCGTGGGATCAAGCCCCGCATCGGGCTCTCTGCTCTGTGGACAGCCTGCTTCCTCCTCTCTCTCTGCCTCTCTGCCTACTTGTGATCTCTGTCTGTCAAATAAATAAATAAAATCTTTTAAAAAAATTATTAAAAAAAAAGAAAAAGGCAGTGAATTTTACTTATCTATTCAATGATTAGCTTATCTAATTTTGGACAATTAAATGTCCTAAACATACCCACCTTCAGGTTAAAAATGAATGTTCTGAAAAGTGTTATCTTCCCTACCCTACCTGACTAGAAATTACTTCAATAAACTATTCTGTTCTAAGTCTTATAAATAAAAAAGAAATCAAACAAGCTTTCCGTCACATCCAGTATTAAGCAAACTTGCATTATTGGATTAATGCCTATCTCCATGCAGTATAAATATTGTGTTTTATTTAAAATTTTATTACAATTCACAGAAGACATACTTTTCTTCATGTTATAAATAAGATATAAAGTCTCCCCTCTCTCCTTCATTCTGTTCTTTTCTGTCAAGATAATTTTTATAAAGGACCCACATTAATAAGAGTAAGATAAAGAAGTCTTTCCTCTCCAACCACTCTGAAATCAACTGAACAACTTGGAGTAACAAATGAAAATGAAGTATATCTTTGATGAATTTTTTAAATAACCACAGAATAATTTCTATTCAAATTCACATACAGGGCACTCACAATTACTCCCCTTTTCCTAATTAATATGAGTAAAGGAGAATCAGAACAAGGTAATTAGAAGATGAGAGATTTAAGAACTTCCTGGGATTTCATTTTTTTAAAATATTTTATTTATTTATATGACAGACAGAGCACAAATAGACAGAGGCAGGCAGAGAGAGGAGGAAAGCAGGCTCCCTGCCAAGCAAAGACCCTGATGTGGGGCTCGATCCTAGGACCCTGAGATCATGACCTGAGCCGAAGGCAGAGGCTTAACCCACTGAGCCACCCAGGTGCCCACTTCCTGGGATTTCAAAATAAAATGAAGGCCACTGATGGGTAAAATGAAATGAGGAAGCAACCACATCACATACAATGGTCAAGGAGAGAGCCTGGTTGACCAGCCTCACAATGCTTGGAGGATCTGCAGCCTCAGAGTAATAAGGAAAAGCAAAAGAAGAAGAGCCAAAAGTGCAGTTTAGGCAGGAGGGCCAAATGCGCAATTATCCATGGAAGTGTCCACAAGACCACAGAAGCAGTTAGCTCTCATATTCACTACTTACCTCTCTTTTCTCTCAATTACAAAATGCAGCCATCACAACACTTTTAACCCAAGGGAAAAAATTTAGGAAGGTATTTTGTTTCCTAAAGCAATTGAGTTAATGATGACTATAGAATTTGGACTTTTCAAGTGGTCTGTCCTTTAGGAGAGTCGCTATCCATTTAAAGTTTTGGAAGTACCATGGTCTAAATGGCTAATTACCAAATGAGACTGTCATTTGACAAATCCTTGTCACATGGAAAAGGCTGCCAGTTTTTTTTTTTTAATTAAAAATAATGTGGGAGTAAAACATCATGCCAACTTAAAGCTCCTTCTGAACCAAGTAGGAAAAGCCAGTCTCCCTCCCTCCATATCTCAGTCCCTTCCTTCCCTTCTTTTTCCCTGCCCTTCCTTGCCTTTTCCTCCCCTTCTCTTCCCTTCCCTTCCCTTCCTCTCTCACTCCTTTATTCTCCCTCCATGGGGACATTGGCCAGTTGGGCACAGGCTTATGATCAGACTTTCCCAGGGAGAGAATAACCAATGGAGAGAAAGGTAATCTATGAAGCTTGTAGTGGTCATGCAAGGTGGTAAGACAAACCAGGATGGCAATCTTCTGTGGCATTTGTATGCTTAGTCCTCATTTATTTTAATTTTGTCATTATAATTGTATTTTCCCTATAGAGAAGATGTTTCACTCTCACTATTTTTTTTAAGATTCTTTGTCTTAATTTTCATTGATTTAATTATGCTGTAACCTACTGTGAATTTTACTGGGTTCATCTTATATGATATTCTTTCAGCTTCTAGCATTTTTAGGCTTATGCCTTTTGGCAAATCTGAAACTTTCCAGGCATTATTTCCTCAGATACTTTTCTATCTGTAAATTCTTTCTCCTGTTCTTCTAGAATGACAATGTCATGGATATTATATCTTTTGTTATAATCTCACAGGTCCCTGAGGATCTATTCATTGTTTTTCAGTCTACTTTCTGTTATTCAGATTGGGTATTTTCTTTTTTTTTTTTTAAGATTTTATTTATTTATTTGACGGAGAGAGATCAAAAGTAGGCAGAGAGCAGAGAGAGAGAGAGAGAGGGAAGCAGGCTCCCTGCTGAGCAGAGAGCCCAATGCGGGACCTGATCCCAGGACCCTGAGATCATGACCTGAGCCGAAGACAGTGGCCTAACACACTGAGCCACCCAGGCGCCCCAGATTGGGTATTTTCTATAGTTCTGTCCTCAGCTTTACTGATTCTTTACCCTGTCACCTCCATTCTGCTATCACTGAGTCTATCACTGAGTTTTATATATTACTATATTTTTTATTTCTAAAATTTCCACTTGGGTTTTTTTTTGTGTGTGTCTTGTCTCTATATCCTGGAACTTTCTATTGTTTCTATTTTTTATATTAATTTCAATTAGCCAACATATAGTATATCATTAGTTTAAGATGTACTTTCTGCTGTTTCGTTAGTAGTTTCAAGCATATTTGTAATTATTCGTAAAATATGCTCGGGGCGCCTGGGTGGCTCAGTGAGTTAAGCCTCTGCCTTCGGCTCAGGTCATGATCCTAGGGTCCTGGGATCGAGCCCTGCAGGGAACCTGCTTCCCCCCCTCTCTCTGCTTGCCTCTGTGCCTACTTGTGATCTCTATCTCTGTCAAATAAATAAATAAAATCTTTTAAAAAAATAAAAATTAAAAAATATGCAAGTGATGGCTGCTTTACATTCTTTGGAGCATTCTGGTATCACCTTGATGTTATTTTAGCGTCAGTGTTTTGTTTTGTTCTATGCTGTTGTATTTCAAGTTGAGATTTTCCTGGTTCTTGGTAGGAAGAGTGATTTTTTATTGAAACCTAGATATTTTGAGTTTTACGTTACGAGATTCTGAAATTTGTTTAAACGTGTTTTAACAGTTCCTGTAGAGCTCTAGAGGGAAGACAAGGGGTATTGCCTCATTATCACCAGGTAAGTTTGGAAGTATAGATTCCACTAATACCTGAGATGAGAAGGGCTCCTAATTACTATGAGGGTAAAGGAAGAACAGACACTTCTGGGCCTCTGCTCATACTACCCTGTGAGAGATAACATATGACCACAATTTCTTCTCTGTTGTCTGGTTAAAGTAGAACAGTTATTATTTAAAAGTGTACTGTTTGCTAGACTGCTCCTTTCAGTAAAGAAGTCAGTCTTTCCTTGATGACTTCTATTTGTCTGTTCCACTTGGCATTTCTGAGTTGCTAGCTTTTCTGACATCCAGCTTGGAATATATGAAACAAAAAGAAAAGGGAATTCATTGCTGTGTTGTTCCTTGGATTCCAAAGTCCCTGCCTAGTCTGCCTTTCTCTCTTCAGCTTTCAGAGTCTTCTTATGTTTGCTTTACATACAAAATTGTTTTTTTAACTGTACAGAGTAGAAAAGTATGTCTGGTGCATCCTTCTGGAACCCCAGATCTCTATCTAATCATTTTTAATCATCACATAATACATTTATCAATATTTTCCTTATTATGTAATTTATTTTGTATTATTTAAGAAATCTTTGAGTGTATTAGACACTGAGATTTCCTTGAACTCTTTATTAAAACATTTTGATGTGAAATTCCTCTGAAATATTTTCTATTTTAGTCTAGATGTCAGTTTATTTATCCTGATACCAATACTGCAATGGTTTAACTACCTTGATTTTACAGTAGTCTTGATATTTAGTAGTATGAATTTCCAGTGTCCATTTTCTTCTTTAAAATTACATTGACTACGGGGTTCCCGGGGGGGTTCATTCAGTTAAGTGCCTGCCTTTAGCTCAGGGTCAGGCTCAGGTCATAATATCAGGGTTCTAAAATCTAGCCTTCCAATTGGCTCCCTGCTCAGCAGGGAGTCTGCTTCTAACTCTCCCTCTGCCTCTGAGTCCAATTCCCACCTGCACCCACCAGCTCATACTCTGTCAAATAAAAATAAAATCTTGGGGCACCTGGGTGGCTCAGTGGGTTAGCCTCTACCTTCAGCTCAGGTCATGATCTCAGGGTCCTGGGATCGAGCCCTGCATTGGGCTCTCTTCTCAGCAGGGAGCCTGCTTCCCCATCTCTCTCTGCCTGCCTCTCTGCCTACTTGTGATCTCTGTCTGTCAAATAAATAAAGACAAATTATAAATAAATAAATAAATAAATAGTTTTAATAAAATCTTTTAAAAACTAAAAAAAAATGACATTTTATTTCTGTCCTTTGCATTTTTTTGCGTATTTTTTTCTTTTCAGTGTTCCAGAATTCATTGTTTATGCACCACACCCAGTGCTCCATGCAAAATGTGCCCTCCATAATACCACCACCAGGCTCACCCAACCCCCCACTCCCTTCAAAACCCTCAGTTTGTTTCTCAGAGTTCACAGTCTCTCATGATTCATCTCCCCCTCCGATTTCCCCCAACTCGCTTTTCCTCTCCATTTCCCAATGGCCTCCGTGTTAATCCTTATGCTCCACAAATAACCAAAACCATATGATAATTGACTCTCTCTGCTTGTCTTATTTTACTTAGCATAATCTCTTCCAGTCCTGTCCATGCTGATACAAATTTTGGGTATTCATCCTTTCTGATGGAGGCATAATACTCCATAGTTTATATGGACCTTATCTTCTTTATCCATTCATCCACTGAAGGGCATCTTGGTTCTTTCCAAAGTTTGGCGACTGTGGCCATTGCTGCTATGAACACTGGGGTACAGATGGCCCTCCTTTACATTACATCTGTATCTTTGGGGCAAATACCCATTAGTGCAATTGCAGGCTCATAGGGTAGCTCTATTTTTAATTTCTTAAGGAGTCTTTACACTGTTTTCCAAAGTGGCTGCCCCAACTTGCAATCCCACCAACAGTGTAAGAGGGTTCCCCTTTCTCCACATCCTCTCCAACACTTGTTGTTTACTGTCTTGTTCATTTTGCCTATTCTAACTGGTGTAAGGTGGTATCTCTATGTGGCTTTGATTTGAATCCCTGATGGCTAAAGATGATGAACATTTTTTCATGTGTCTGTTAGCCATTTGTATGTCTTCTGTCCTTTGCATTTCTGTATAAACCTTTAAGTCAGTTTTTCAATCTCCACCTGCAGGACATCCCACCCCTACCAAAAAAAATAAAATAAAATGAAAACCGGCTGAGTGTTTGGTTCTTGATGGCATCAGATTCATCAATTGATGTTGAGAACACTGACATCATAACAATATTAAGTCTTCCAATAAATGAGAATGGTTTATCCCTCTGTTTATGTAGATTTTCTCTGTTTAGTAATGCTTTGCACTACTTTGCAGTTGTCAGTATAGAAGTTGTCTTGCCTATCTTTTATTTAGTCTCCCTAGGTTATAAATGCTTTTGAATGTTGTAATGCCACAATATCATGGTAGGACTCCTTCTGAAAGCTTCATTTTATAAGGCAAGAACTTTAAAGAGACAAAGTCACAAGGCTGTTACAATCTTGCTTTGGGAAGGAACAACCAAAAAGTACAATCTACACTTCAGTAAAAATCACAACACAGAGAATTTTCATGTACAGTCCAAACAGTATAAATGCGTATTTTGTAGGTTTTGCCCTGGTTTCTCACTCATTATATTGGAAATATATGGCCACATCATTAAAAATTATTTGCAGGAGGAGGAGTCAAGATGGCAGAGAAGTAGCAGGCGGAGAGGACATCAGGCAGCAGGAGATTAACTAGATAGTTTATAAAACCATTCCGAACACCTACAAATCCAACAGGAGATCGAAGAGAAGAGCAACAATTCTAGAAACAGAAAATCAACCACTTTCTGAAAGGTAGGACCAGCGTAGAAGTGAATCCAACGTGATGGGAAGATAGACCACGGGGAGAGGGGCTGGCTCCCAGCAAACGGTGGAACAATGGAGCACAAAATCAGGACTTTTTAAAAGTCTGCTCCATGGAGGGAAATCATTCCAGAGGCTAAATCCGGGTGAAGACCTCGTGAGGACAGCATGGCCTCAGGTCCCGTGGGGTCATAGAAGGATTGGGGGTGTCTGAGTGTCACAGAGCTCACAGGTATTAGAGCGGGGAAGCCGGCTATGGCGACCGAGCTGAGGAGTGAGCTCTCAACTCAGGGTTACTTGAAACCATAATCCGTGACACAGGACAGTGCTCTTTGTGTGGGGTCCCCACAAGATCTGGTGAGACTCCAACCTGGAAGTACTCAGGGATCTGCTGGGTTCGGAGACTCCAGGCAGGGCTGTGTGCCAAGACAGAGATGCTTGGTCACATGCTGGGTGACCTCGGAGCGCAGCCCAGGCCAGTGAGATGGGAGTGATTGTGCGCTTTTCTCCAAGAGCGGCTGGAGGCTGGGGAGATGGGGTGATTGAGTGCATTTATCTGAGGGCACACTGAAGAGTGGGGCTCCGAGCTCTTGGTTCCTCTGGGCCAGAGACTGGGAGGCCGCCATTTTCATTCCCGTCCTCCAGAACTCTAAGGAAAGCGGTCAGGGAACAAAAACTCCTGAAAGCGAACCTGAGAGGATTACTTAGCCCGGCTCTTGGTAAGGGCGGTGCAATTCCACTTGGGGCAGAGACACTTGAAAATCACTACAACAGGCCCCTCCCCCAGAAGATCAACAAGAAATCCAGCCAAGACCAAGTTCACTTACCAAGGAGAACAGCAGAATTCCAGAGGAGGAGAAAGCAAAGCATGGAATTCATGACTTTTTCCCCATGAATCTTTAGTCTTACAAAGTTAATTAATTTTTAAAAAAAATTTTTCTCTACTGATAATTTTTTTAACTTTTACCCTTTCTTAACATTTTTTAACTAGTTTATCTTAATACCTATCTTTAAAAAATCTTATTTGAACCATCATTATTATAGTCATATTTTATGCTTCATTGTATCTAACTTTATTCTTTGTATACACATAGGGTTTTTCTTCTAAAAAACTTAGGGAACAACTTCTTCTAATAGATCAAAATACACCCTAAATATAGCACCAGGCTTGATCTAGTCTACAGCCCAAACAAGTTCTCTCCACTTTCTTTTTTTAATTCTCCCAACCAACTTACCTTATCAACTCCTTTGCTAGAAATTAAAAAAAATTTTTTTCATCTTTAAGTCATATTCCATCCCTTCATTGTGTTTACCCTTATATATGTTTTTCATTCTTTAAAATTTTGGGAGATAGTTTCTTCTAAGAGACCAAGGACTTCCAAAATAAAGTGGGTAACCCTATTCTAGTCAACAGTCTAATATATATATATTTTTTTCTTTTTTATATTTTTTTCTTTATTTGTGTTCTTTTTTAAATTTTTTTTCTCTTTTCTGAATTCTTTTTACCCCCTTTCTCCCGCCACCACCACCCCCCATGATTTGGAGACTCTTCTGATTTGGTTAAAGCACATTTTCCAGGGTCTTTGCCACCCTTTTAGTATTTCATTTACTCCTTCATATATTCTTATCTGGACAAAATGACAAGGCAGAAAAACTCACCACAAAAAAAAAAAAAAAAAAAGGAAAGAACAAGAGGCAGTTACGAAGGCTAGGGACCTAATCAATTCAGACATTGGTAATATGTCAGGTCTAGAGTTCAGAATGATGATTTTCAAGGTTCTAGCTGGGCTTAAAAAAGGCATGGAAGATATTAGAGAAGCCCTGTCTGGAGAAATAAAAGCCCTTTCTGGAGATATAAAAGAACTAAAATCTAACCAAGTTCCAGCTCCCTAATCATTTGGTCTTTTTGATAACCAACCCCACCCAAAAGCAATCTAGAAGCTCCACCCTAAGTCACCCCATAAACATAAACTCAGGTTTGGTTGTAAGCAGACTAATAACAGAAAACAGGAAGTTCCAAGGAGATTTAGATGCTCTGTGCCAGAAGCCAGGGACGAAGACTGAAGTATTTTTATGTGTTATACCACACACACACACACACACACACACATTCAAACAATATTTTTGTATATTAATGAGTGATTAAACAAGTTAGTAAATTTATATATTTACTCCATCATATTTACAGTAAATATTTTTCAATTTAATTTATTTTTAAAGGATGACATATTAGTTTATAATGTAGTCAGTACTAGTATGTTCCTTTGCAACTACATCATTGTTTTTATGTCAGAATAAAATTATCTCAAGTTTACTAATCGCTTCCATTTTCCTCTTAATTTTCATTTCTTAAAATATTATATATCAATGTAAAATATTTTAATTAAAATGTGAGATAATCGTGCAGTGTTATTCCTTTGGTCAATTAATTTTTTAATTGTATCAGTTTAAAAATATTTTGTTCTATTGTTCAAAATTTTTAAAAAAATAATGCTTAAACTCTGTTTTGTCATTGTGTCTTGTGGAAAGGCCAAATTTTTAATATATATATATATGTTATGATTTTGGAGGAAGAATTAGGCAAGTTGGCCAATGAGCAAATAAATGTTTTAGTTTCACAACAATGAAATTAATTCTCCTTGTCAATTACAGAAAGATTAAATTCTTAGCTTTTTGTTTTGGCTTTTCTTTGTTGTTATTAGGTTGTTATGACCTACTTTTTTGGTGTATTATCTGTTCTTTTTTGTTCTTTGTTTACACAAATTTTTTGAAAATCAGACCCTAGCCTAACAAAGAGGCTTAGATTCTCAAGTGTGAGAAAACAAGTTTAAATATCTATAGCAAAATTTATCATAAAACAATGACAGTCCACTAGCAAGTGTTCCTTTGACTAATAGAAATTCTGAGGTTTGAATCTTAAGATCATGATACAGTAACCAAAATTTGTAACAGTAATTATAAATGAAAAATCTTGGTTTCAGAGTCTCTCTCTCTGTTTCTTTCTCCAGGAGGAATAGTTCTATATCTCAGTGGTTTGTAGATTCAGTATATCCAGGGAGGAAGTGAGTTCAGGGTTTTTCCTGACTGACATCTTGGACCTTATCCTCTCTCTCTTTTTCTCTATCTCTCTCATGAACAAATATTTACATACACAGACACTCAGATGCACACAGGTATGGAAGTCGAGTAAAATTTTTATTTACCTTATTTACTCCACACATAGTGCCACTGTTCATTTTGGTATTATCATGACCTGGAGAGACTGTTTCATTTCTTAAATATGCCGACAAACAGATATGGCCTCCAAGGTAAGTATATTGAACATCATAAGCTTTTGTTGGTACTATTTCTGAATGTGTCCAGTGACAAACTATCTTTCCACAAAGGATACTCCTGTCAATATAAGGCAGAAAAAAAGCTCATATGTCACTTAGAGACACACTGTATTAAGTAATTAACAGTTCAAAACATGAAAATAATTCAAAATGTTTCTCAGATCATAACATCAAAGTTATTCAGAACATATATCATCTTATGAAGTATAACAAATAAATTCTCTGTATCTACTAGGTCCATCTCTCATTTGCATTAACTTATTTTTGCATGCACACACACACACACACATTTGAAAAATTACAGTTATCTGAATACACACCCAAAATTACAACTTGATTTTCCACAATTTCCAAAATTATCTGCTTGAAAATTCACTTCTTGTGTACATAGATAAGTAGAAACTTTAGCAACTGAAAATATAAAGTTATAATTACTCTTTAGAAAGTTAATATAGAGACATCTAGACAATAGCAATGCCCTTCAGTGTCATGTACTATAAATATTTAGTGTCATCTCCTGACTATAAAAGGAGAAACACTAAAAATTACCCACTTGAGAATAGGAAAATTTTTTGATAGGCAGAAATGACTAAGAAAGCAGTCATTTGCTCTCTCATCTACAATCCTAATATTCTACTCTTATTTGCACCAATCACCTGAAACTTAATTAATACCTTTTTATTTTGTTTTTGTCCTCTATTTATTAGGTCTATTTTGCCTCTTTACATAGTTCAAAGTCACATTGATTCACAATTTTATTTTCAAATTTAATTTATACAAACAGTACATCTTATGAAGGCTACTGGATAGATTACTGTCTTTAGAAAAACACAGTTTGAAAATGAACCCCAGAAAAAAGATACATCTATTACATTTGCCAAATAATTTTTCACATTGCATATCTGGATCTTGGCAGACTCCATTAAAGCAATAAGCAGTCTTATTATTGCATAGTTCTAAATCAGCAGATTTCACATCAGGTGCACAAAATATAGATGATCCATTGCAAAATTCTGGAAAATCACATGGATCTGTTATTTTCCTACATAAACGTCCTCTTTCAGCTATCTGTGAGACAAAGAAAAATCGGTATTTTTTTAAAGTAGTAAACCAAAAATGTAAAAAAAACTTTAACAAGAGCAGTGTATTTATGTCACTTCCATTATTATTACATTTTAAGTACTTAAATTCAAATTATGAATTTACTCTTAAGTCAAATAGATTGAAAAAAACCCAAATGTCCATCAATGGGTGAGTATATTAACAAATCATGGTATATTCATACAATGGAATATTTTCAGCCATATAAAGGAGCACTGATATATATGCTACTAGGTGGATGAAACTTCAACACTATCTTAAGTGAAGAAAGCCACCACAAAAGGTCACATATTCTATGCTTCTCTTATATGAAATATCCAGAATAGGTTACTCCAGACAGAACACAAATTGGTGGATGCTAGGGACTGAGGGGAAGAGAGAAAGGAGAACAAGGGCTTCAAGATCTATGAGTCTCCTGATTGAGTGAGGAACATGTTCTGGAACTAGATAGAAGTGGCAGTTGCACCATATTGTGAATGTACTAAATGCCACTAAATTGTTCACCTGTAAATGGCAAATGTTATGGTACGTCCTTTTCACCTTAATGTTTTTAAAGGCTCTACCAAATGTAGCAATCAGCTCCATGTGCAAAGGAAGGGCAAGGGACTGTGTAGAAAAACCTTATTGCTCAATCCTGCTGATTTGGAAACAAAGACCAAGATGAGCGCTCTGGTGATGGGAAAAGGTGACAAGGTTTATGGCTAAGTGGTAGAAACTCGAGGCTTGCCTTTATATTCATACTCCTTGAAGACAAGTGACCACTAGCTTTAATTATAGAGTGAAAGAAGCACATAGAATGAAAAAGAACACACACAAAACAAAGTAGGATGATGTTAGAGGAGCTTTCAATGACAGAGAACCTGGTATATCTGAAATCTGGCAATCAAGATCTCTAATTAATCAGCTTCTATAGCTGTCATTGACTCCTGAAATTGGCACAGAAAAGACAAGACACTACAATGAAGGATCCCCCCAAATGAATCTTACTCAGTCTCCTTTCAGGTGTGGCTACAAAGGAAAATTGAATGGACAACTTCCTAAGGGAAGTCAAAGATTCAATCTACTTCTGGGACCAGGAGTCCTTGCAAAGATAAACTTCAGTATTAGATATTAGACATGCTACATCTTGCTAACTATTCTACATGCACTTCTTTTCTGCTATTCTCAAAATGAGATTATTATTATTGTTCGTTTATTCAAATGTATGTCAACTGTGTTTTGGGTGGCTTATTTGTAATTTTGTCATAAATTGCCTGATCATGAAGAGCTAAATTCAGGCATGACCAATAGGAGTTCATACTGTACAAATAATCTGGAATTAATATTAAATAAAACTGGATGGGGCCAGAGTAGATTAAAAACAATGCAGTAAGAAGCACAGTTAAGGAGGTTGAAAAAAGCCCAAAGACATCCTAAGAATGTGGAAATCAACAATGTATGAATCAGGTACATAAGGTTACATATTTGAAAATAATGTAAAATAAACAGTTTAAAAAATACTATAAGAAGGAATGCACAAGAACACAAAAAATTATGGAAGGAAATCATGTAGTATTTTGAAAGCTTACCTGACATGTTTTTCTATCACAGCATGGTCCATTGCCACACTCTGCATATCCAATCAGAGTGCAATCTAAAGGATTACAACATTTTTTATGACTGCATTCCTACAAGCGAATATAAGAGTTAAATAAAGGGAATTTTCAATCAAATATGTAATTGTATTTATTGTCAAACTATACAAGATATTTCACCAAGTTAATTATTTGAGGAATACTTTTCTATTTTACCAAACCTCCTCAAGATATCATTTTGGGAATATGTAACAATTTATGGATGTGACAGAATAGAGATGCTAAATTATAACATTTTATTATAGTAAATGATGTTTCAAAGAAAAATGTTTGTCATTATCTTTTTAACTCTAAGCCCTTATATTAAACATTAATTCTAGAAATTATTAGATAGTAGAGCACAAAAATAGTAATGACTCTTCATAATATACTATTTTCTTCTTTCTACATAGTAAGAGAAATGTTTCACAAGACTGATAGTAATATTTAAAAATTAATAAAGTGGATAGGCACAAATAACTTTATATTTGCTTCAGTATTATTATTTTTATTACCCATGTGCTAAAAATTTTATGTATCTGCACATTACAGTTTATTTTATAATTTTGTGTCTATATTTCTGTTGATGAATTTCTCTGTTTACTTCCTTTATTTATTTACCGTCATTTCTTTTTATTTTATTTTATTTTTTCAGTGTTCCAAGATTCATTGTTTATGCACCACACTCAGTGCTCTGAGAAACAAACTGAAGGTCTGGGAGGGGAAAAGCATGGGGAGTTAGGTGAGCCTGGTAGTGGGTATTAAGAAGGACACATATTTCCTTTATTTATAAGCATTAAATTAATGACATTAACTCCTAACCACCAATATATTATCACTAAAGTTTAAAATTTGTCATGACAATTTACTTTTATTTTTATTTTTTTTCCTGATAACTTCTTGATATTGAGAAATTGTGATATTGAGATATCTGGCTTGTTCTTTAAGTTTATGGATAAGGCTTTACTCAACCCTAACCCCACTAAATTTGTGAATTTATAGTATGTGTGTAAAATGTTAGTGTTATATATATGTATTCATTTATTTTCATTTTATGGTGAATTTTTTTACTTACATATTTTTACTTCACAGAATGTTACACTAATTTCAGGTTTATAACTTTGTGCTTTGACAAGTTTATACATTATGCTAGGTAAATAAGTATAGTTACCATCAGTCCTCACACTTCATTCTAAAAAATCATTGATTATATTCCTTATGCTGTACCTTTTATTCCTATAACTTATTCATTCCATAACTGGAAACCTATATCTCTCTCTCCCCTTCACCCATTTTGTCCAACCACTCACCATCCACCCCTCTGGGAACCATGTTTGTTCTCTGTATTTATGGATCTGATTTTGCTTTTTGTTTATTTATACATTTGGCTTTTTTTATTCCACTTATGAGTGTAATCATATGGCATTTGTCTTTCTCAGTCTGACTGATTTTATTTAGAAAAATACCTTCTAGGTATATCCATGTTGCCTCAAGTGGAAGAATCTCAACCTTTTCTACAGCTGCATAATATCCCATTGTGTGTGTGTACCATTTTTCCTTATCCATTCATGCATTGATACATAGACACTTAAATAGCTTCCATATATTGGCTATTGTAAATAATGTTGCAATAAATGTTGGATGCATGTATCTTTTTGAATTAGTCTTTTTGTTTTGTTTAGATAAATAACAGTAGTGCAATTATTGGATCATATGAATTTTCATTTTCAATTTGTTGAGGAAACTCCACAGTGTACTTCACAATGGCTGCACCAATTTAAATTCCCACCAACAGTGTACAAGTGTACCTTTTTCTCCACATCCTCACTAATACTTGTTATTTCTTGTCCTTTTGATTGTTACCCATTTTTTCTGGCATAAAGTGATGTGTCATTGTGACTTTGATTTGCACTTCCCTAACGATTAATGATGTTGAGCATCTTTTCATTTGTTCATTGGCCATCAGGATGTCTTCTTTGAAAAAATGTCTATTCAACTTTAAATCAGATTTTTTTTGGTGTTTATATAAATTCTTTATATATTTTGGATATCAACCCCTTATCAGATATACCATTTGCAAATATCTTGGCCCATTAAATAGGTTGCCCTTTAATCTTCTTTTTTCTTTATTTTATTTTAATTCCAGTGTAGTTAATGTACAGTGTTTTATTATTTCAGATTCTATACATCACCCAGTACGCATCATGACAGGTGCACTCCTTAATGCTCATTACCTATTAACTCATGCCTCCACTACTTTCCCTCTGGTAAACATGTGTTTCTTCTATATATTTAAGAGTCTGTTTCTTGGTTTACAAGGATGTGGAGAAAGGCAAAATGCAAACTGGTGCAGCCACTCTGGAAAACAGTATGGAGGTTCTTCAAAAAGTTAAAAATAGAACTAACCTATAACCTAGCAATTATATTATGAGGTATTTATCTAAAGAATTCAAAAATACTAATTCCAAGGGATTCATGCATCCAACATTAATAGCAGCATTATCTACAATAGCCAAATTATGGAAGCAGCCCAAGTGTCCATTGATTTATGAATAGACAAAGATGTGTGGCATATATTTATGACAGAATATTGCTAAGTCATAAAAAAGTATTAATCTTGTCAATTTCAATGATATGGACAGATCTAGAGTATTATGCTAAGCAAAACATGTCAGAGAAATAAAAATATAAGATTTGCTTATTTGTGGAATTTAAGAAACAAAAACAATGAGCAAAGGGGGAAAAAAAAGAGAGAGGCAAACCAAGAAACAGGCTCTTAATTACAGAGAATAAACTGACAGTTACCAGAAGGAAGGTGGGTAAGGTGATGTGTTAAGTATGTGGTAGAGTTAAGGGCGACACTTATTTTGATGAGCACTGGGTGATGTATAGAATTGTTGAATCATTGTTTTGTACACCTGAAAATAATATTACACTATGCATTGACTGGAATTTAATTTTTTTTAAAAAGTCATTTTGTCTGATGTTGTTACTCTGGGTTTCTTCTGCATTCCATTTGTATGGTTAATGTTTCTCTATCTCCTCACTTTCAATCTACAAGTTAGGTCTGAAATTAGTCCCTTGTAAGCAGCATGTGGATGAGTCTTTTTTAATCCACTGTGACACCCTGTGTTTCTTGGAGTGTTTAGGCCACTTATATTCAAAGTGATTATTGATAGGTATGTATTTATTGTCATTTTGTTAGTTGATATATGGTTGTTTTTGCAGCTTTTCTCTGATTTTTTTCTTCTCTTTATCTCTTCCATGGCTTGTTGGTTTTCTTTAGTAATATACTTGAATACATTATTCTATTTTTTGCATATCTGTTCCTGTTTCTTGATTTGCAGTTACTATTAGATTTATATATAACATCTTCTGCATATAGCAGTCTATATTAAACTGCTGGTCACTTCATTTTGAACTCATTCTTTACTCCTCTCCCCTTTACATTTCAGATATTTGGTATATTTTATATCCTCTTATTTTATGAATACCTTGATTGAATTTTACAGAAACACTTATTTTTACCGCTTTTGTGTTTTCTATTTTTCATATTCTCACTTATGGTCTTTCCTTTCCATTCAAAGGGACCCCTTTAATATTTCTTACAGAGCTAGTTCAGTGGTTATGAAATCTTTTAGTTTTTGATTGTTTGAGACACTACCTCTCCTTCTATTCTGAATAAAAGCCTTACTGGATAGAGTATTCTTGGATACGGATTTTTCCCTCAGTACTTTGGAAAATCACCTTATAGACTTATGGGGTTTCCTTTGTATGTATCTGTCTTTAATTCTCTTATAACCTTTAAAATTCTTTATCACTATTTTTTGCCATTTTAATTCCTGTGTGTCTTAGTGTAGACCTCTTAAGGTTGAATTTGTCAAGGGTTCTCTGTGGCTCCTGAAGCTGGATGTCTGTCTCCCGCCCCAGATTTTGGAAGTTCTCTTCTTCAAGTACATTTTCAGTCCCGTTTTTTTCTCTCTTCCCCTCCTGGGATCCCTAAAATGTGAATATGATTATGCTTGATTGAGTCACTGAGTTCTCTGGGTGTATTCTTATTATTCAGTATTTGTTCTTCTCTCCCTTGTTCAGCTTGATTGTTTTCCATTCTATCTCTAGGTCACTGATACATTCCTCTGCTTCCTGTACCCTACTATTTAACCCATCCATTGTATTTTAATTTCACTTACTGAGTTCTTCATCTCTGATATGTTATATTTTATTTCTTCATCTAGGGTTTCACTGATGTCTTCCACTTTCTTCTGAAGTCCAGTGAGTATCTTTATAATCATTAAATTCTCTATCAGGCGTATTACTTATTTCTGTTTCACTTAGATCTCCTGCTATGATTTTGCCATGTTCTTTCATTTGGGACAAATTCCTCTACCTCATTTTGTCTACCTCTTTGTTTCATGGGTTAGGAAAGTCATCTATAGCCTTTGTTTTTGAAAGTAGTGGCTTTATGAAGAAGAGGTCCTGTAGTGCCTTGCAGTGCACTATACTAAAATCTGTTCACCAGAATCTGGGCTCTTCAGAAGAGTCTCCTGTGTGTTGCTTCTGTCCTGCTCTTATGTCTGAGTATCTTTTCCTTTCAGTCTAGACTTCTGTGCTAAATCTCTGCCTTTTGTGGGCTAGTACTTGCCCTCTGTAGTATTAATGAAACCCAGGTAGGCTAGCTCTCAGGGGACAAAACTTCAGGAGGGCTCACAGTAGCGGGTGGTCTTAGCAAAATTTGTTAGTAGCCTGGATCCCCCAAAGTGCAGCAGTGTCCAGGGGCATGGCGCATGTTAGTGACAACAGCCAGGGTCCAGTGTGTGTGGCTGCCAAGGTGACCAGGATCATGCGGTGGCTGGCCATAGTGTGAGGCATCTGTGAGCAAAGGAGCTGGCATGGGGCAAGACGGTGGCTGGATAAGGCACTCCCAGCATTAGAGAAATTTGTGCTAAATCAGTAGTCTTAGTTTGGGTCCCCCAAAGCAGATGGGGGAGGGGGAGTCAGAGGCACAGTGCATGTTAGCAGTAGCAGATGGGGGGATGCAGTGTGTTATGTTTCTCAACCAGATGGAGGCCTCCAAAGTGTGGGGCAATGATTGGGTGAAAGCCAATGATTAGGAAGTGAAAGGATTTACCCAACAAAGGAGTTAGAAGTTTATTGAATACACTGCAAGGGAATGGGTGAGGGAAGAATACACAGCAAAGGAGAGGCTGTCTGCAATGAGGCACTGGTTAGGGGCCATATTTAAAGTGAGAAGGTGAGGTGGAATTTTGGTAACTGCCTAGTTGTAAGTAGCCCATTGGTTAGTTAGGATCTATGGATATTTGAGGTGGGTCACCTGATGGGACTGTTTTCAGCCAGGTGGTCACTGTGGGCCCTTTCTACATTCCAGTGCTCAAGACTACCTAAAAGTAACTTCTACAGGTGGCATGCTGCAGTGGTGACAACCTGGGACATATGGTGTCTGTGTCCCAGGTAGCTGGGTGTGAATTGTGGAAGAAGTTGAGGCTCTGTGGCAGGTAGGTGAGGCACACAAAGCAGTTAGCAAAATTTGAGCTGAGCCATCCTAAACTGGGTTCCCTAAGTGATGGCCACCCCACGGGGGATGCAGTGCCTGGAGGCAGCTGTTAGGCAGGGTGTGCAGCATTAAAATAATTCACGCAAAGTCCAGTTCTGAAGTTAGAAAGCTTGGACTGGGCCAGTCCTCAATGGGTGGGGCACAGTGTTAGCAGATTAGGTAGCAAGTGTACATGTAGCATCACCTTCACAAGTGGCTCTGCTCTGTGTTTATGCTAGGGGGTTGAAGAGGAAAATGGCAGATGCCAGCTCCTTTGTTCCTAGAAAAGATCTCAACATGCTCTAAAATCCTTATACAGGGGTATCTCTCCCATTTGTCCCATTTGTTGTACAAACTGTCCATTCTATATTGCCTCTCTGCATGCTGTTCTTTTTAAGGGTGGGGACTCAGTTTCACTTGCCTTCCAGGCTGACTTTCAAAGCTCTAGGCTCCAAGTCCTCCTGGCTATGCAAACAGAGAGTTCAATCCCTCTGGTTTTCAAGGCCCGGCATTACAGAGATTCTTTTTCCCCATGATGCTTACTGGTGCTTTCCACTTTCCATGCCTGCAACTCCCTCCTGCAGGCAGGTCCCAACGCTGTTCCTGCCCTTCCTAACCTCCCAGATTTAGCTTCTTCCCTACATTTATATGTGGAGCTTTATCTGCCAGTCTTAAGATCACTCTCTGGTGTATTGACTCATATTCAGGGTCTTCTGTGATTCTATATAAATTTTAGTGTCATTTGTGTTCTGTGAACTATGCTATTGGTATTTTGATAGGAATCGTACTGAAAATCTGTGGATTGCTTTGGGTAATATGGACACTTTAACAATATGAATTTTTCCAATCCATGATCATGGAATATCTTTCCATTTGTTTGTGTAATCTTCAGTTTCTTTCATCAGTGATTTTTCAGTTTTCAGAATATAGATCTTTCAGTACATCTAATATCATACTCAATGTGGAAAAACTGAGAGATTTTCTAAGATCAGACACAGGACAAGGATGTCCACTCTTACCAGTTTTATTCAACATAGTGCTGGAAGTTCTAGCCACAGCAATCAGACAAGAAATAAGAGGCATCCATATTGGTAAATAAGTTGAGCAGATAACATAATATTTGCATACCACCTGTCTCTAATTGCAGATAACATAATATCACCAAATCCTAAAAACTCCACCAAATAATTACTAGAAGTAATAAATGAATTCAATAAAGTGCAGGATACAAAATTAATACCTAGAAATCAGTAGTGTTTCTATATGCTAATAACAAAATAGCAGAAAGAAAAATTAGAAAACATCATTTATAACTGCACCACAAAAGAAAAACAAAAACAAAACCTAAGAATAAATCCGTACTCTGAAAACTATAATACATGGAATTGTTTTGAGGGGTATGTTGTAAGAGAAGTTGTAATGAGAGATCTTTCAGTCAAAATAGTATATAAATTTATCAGTACCTTTATAAAACAACAATTTATTCCCAATCTTTTGTAATACCTGGTTTATTGTGTAATATTTTATATAAAATTAGATACTGAGTCTTCAATATATTAATACAAAGTTAGTGTATTATTAAAGTATAACAAATCGTTATTACTATATAACGTGTTTTAAATTTATAGGAGTCAGATTATTTTTTTTATTTTTATATTTCAACATTAACAAAAGTATGTTATGCTTCACAATATAAATATTTTAATGAAAAATTATCAAGAGTATTTAGGGAAAGTAGGGGATCGAATACACACTAAATATTAATGTGGAGGGAGCAAAAATCAATGACATCACAGGGAATTCCAAGACTAGTATCAAAGAAGAGCTTATAATAGAGAGTAAGTTTTCACAATACTCAATGAGTAGTATAAATCTAGACTAAATGCCTGGCTTAGAAGCTGACTTGTAAGGACACTTGTGCTTTAGGAATAAAATGCCATCATGGGACTGGAAGCCAAAACTTTATAAAATAGGTAGCCAAGGTTCATCATTGAGAAATTTGAGAATCAAAAGGACATTTTCTTTTCTCTAGTTGTCCAAACCATTATCAAATTCTCTTCAATATGTTGTATCTTACAATTTTTCTCTCTTTATAAATTTAATAATATATGTTGAAAAATACTGAAATGTTCCTCTATTTTTGGAATAAACTCCAGAAGCATATTCTTTTTCATATACTCATTTCTGTTGATAATTCTGATTCAGCTATTTTGTAAGTATTTTTTAAAATATAAATCAGTCATACAAAATAACATTAATAGGAGGAGTGAACAAATTTCATGATTTAATTCTATTTCTATATGCCTGCAAAGGACACTGGGAGTTAAAATTTTTACAAGTACTCACTTTATAGTAACATTCAAAAACATGAAATATTTAGGGTTAACTAAGAATTAAAGATACCTAAATAAATGGAACAATATGTCATGCTTATAGTTTGAAAATCATAAAATTATGAATATGTTCATTCTCCACAAATTCATAGATTTTTTTTAAAATACCAATCAAAATTCCAGGAGGATTATTTTTTTCTTTAGGGGGTGTGAGTAGAAATAGACAAGTTGATTCTAAATTTTACATAGAGATGCAAAAACCTAAAATCACCAAATCTGTATTGATAAAGAAATACAAAATATGAAGATGCATTATGCCTGATTTTATGAGTTAGGGTAAGGAGATCAGGTATTGGTATAAGGATAGATATATGGAACAATGGAACACAAAGCATGTGATATATTGTTTTCAATATAGGTACCAAGAAAAAGATGATTTTTCAACAAATGGGTCTAGAACAATTGGAAATACATACAGAAAATAAAATACTCTGATACTTTACTTACAAATATTACTTAAAATGGATCATAGATATACACATAAAAGCTAAAACCAATAAACTTCTTGAAGAAAACTTATGAGAAATATTCACAATCTTGGGATAGATAGGGCACAAATAGCATAATGCATAAAACAAAAAAATGATAAACTGAACTTCACCCAATTAAAAACTTTGACTTTTTAAAGAATATCATTAAGAAAATACAACGCCAAGCCACATACTGGGAAAAAATTTTACAAAAGACTTGTATATAGTTTATATTAAGAATTTCTATAACTACATTTTAGAAAAACAAAAAACCCTATAAATATGTGCAAAATGTTTAAAAAGACACTTTAAAAAGGAAAAATATGAATGTCCCATAATCATATGAAACACTGTCCTATATAATTTGTCATCAAGGAAATACAAATTAAAACCATAATGCACACATACAAATGACTAAAATGAAAAAGCCTGGCAATAACAAAAGTTGATGAAGATAAGGAAGAGCTACCATTCTCATACACAGATGTTTGGAATGTAAAATAATACAATTTTTGGGAAAGCAGTTTGACATTTTACTATAGATTTAATAGTAAATTAACATTATGACTCAGCAATCTCACTCCTAGATATTTACCCAATAGAAATGAAAACATAAGTCAACAAAGATTTGAACATGAATATTCTTTGGAAATATTTTTCATAATAGCCACAAATGAAAATAACCTAAATGTTCATTAATAACCTTATGAATAAACACTTCATTATCTAAATATAATGAAGACCACCTAGATAATCATAAGTCTTTTTTGTTGAAAACCAAAGATAAGGTCATAATGCCTTTGTCAATACAACACAGATTTTTACGGATCATTTGGCTAGGATATGACAGGCAGAAGCAGAATTGGGCACTGACGTCTTCAGTGACAAGGGGACAAACAGTTAAAAAAAGAACTACCCTATGATCCAGCAGTAACATATTGGGTATTAACCCAAGGATACAAAAATACTCATTTGACGGGAAACATTGCACCCCAAGGTTTATGGCAGTATTATTAACAGTAGCCAAATTATGGAGAGAGCCCAAGTATCCACTGACTGATATAAAAAGATAAACCTTGCCATTTGCAATGATGTGGATGGTTCTAAACAGTATTAAGCTATGAGAAATAAGCCAGTCAGAGAAAGACAATAACATGTGATTTCCCTCACATGTAGAATTTAAGGAATAAAACAGTGAACTCAGGGGAAAAACAGAGAGGCAAACCATAAAATATACTATTGACTATAGAAAACAAATAGGGTTTATGGAGGTGAGGTGGGAAGGGGATGGTTTAAATGGGTGATGGGTATTGAGGGCACTTGTGATGAGCACTGGGTATTATATGTAAATGATGAATCACTAAATTCTACTACTGAAACTAATATTATATTGCCTGTTAACTAACTGAAGTTTAAATGAAAATTTAGAGAGGAAAAAATAAAAAAAAAACAATTTCACACAGTTTCTACATTAAAATATTAATGTAGATTTTGGAATTTCAGAATTATTATAATTTTCTAAGAAAAGGAAAAAAAAAACACATTTGACCAGATGGACTAATAGATCAACATTCCTTTCAAAAGCAGCAAAAACACATATTTTTTCAAATGCACATGAAACATTCTCCATTTTACGTCATGTGTTGTCCACAAAAGAAGACTCAGTAGTTTTACAAAGTCTAAAATCTTGTCAAATATCTTTTCTGACAAAGGTATGAAAGAAGAAATCAATTCCAAGAAGAAACCTGGAAAACTTACAAATATGTGGTGGTAAAACAATATGTTAGTGAATAAGCAATGGATCAATGAAGAAATTTTAAAAAAAATCAAAATATACCTTGAGAGAAATGAAAATTTAAATGCAACACAGAAAAATGTCTGAGATATAGCAAAAGCTATTCCAAGTGGGTAATACATAGCAATATAGGCTTATCTCAAGAAACAAAAAATATCTCAAACAATCTGACTTTATAGTTACAAAGGAGGTAGAAAAAGAAGAACAGAGTTAGTAGAGGAAAATTTAAAAATCAAATGAAAATAAATTAAATGGAGACTAAAAACTCAATAGAAAAGATCAATGAAACTAAGCCAATTCTTTCAAAAGATTAAAAATATAACCAACTTTTAGCTAGATTCACCAGGAAAATGAGAGTTTTCATAAATAAAATCAGAAATGGAAAAGGAGAGGTTACAACTGATATCAAGAAAACAAAGGTTCATAAGAGATTACTATGAACAATGATATGACCATCAATTGAACAACTTAGTAGAAATGGATAAATTCCTAGAAATACATATACCAAAACTGAATCATGAAGAAATAGAAAATATGAATAGATTGCCAGCAATCAAAAACCTCCCAAGAATCATAAGACCAAGACCAGATGACTTCACTGATGAAGTCTTCCAAACATTGACAAAAGGTTTAAGACTTACTTTCCTAAACTTTTCCTAAAAACTGAAGAGGAGGGATCATATTCAAACTTAGTTGATGAGGCCTGAGTGCAAATTATTCAGGTGCTTGTTAAGTATCTATCCATATAGACTTTATTTATCTTTCATGCATATATTTCATGTGTATTTTATATAACAATGAAATGATAAGTATAAATATTTATTGTTCAAGAGGGAAGAGAATTTCCTTTCAAGAGAACTAAAATATATTAAAGTATATTTTAAGAAAGAGAATATAATTTAAATGTAATTCTTTCAGAATGGTACTGTGACATGCAAAGAAATACTAATAACCAAAAGGAACAATAGGTAAAATAAAGAAAGTATTTTCAGAATAAAATCTTTAGGGTATTTTCTAATATAAAGCACAGAGGTGACAGAAATGCAATATTTACAAGAATTTTATGTAAGTTAAATCCCATTATTTTAGAGGTGGCCTAGATATGGTTATAACTTAAATATGTATGCTAAGAATGCAAGAATAATCACTAGAGGAGAATAAAAAGTACAGATCCAATAATTGTTGCAATAAATGGTGGAAGAAAGAAAAACAAAGCATGCAGGTTCAAAAAGAAATGAACAAAAATCCAATTAAAAAACAAATGTGGCAAAACGAACATAGAAAATATGAAAATTTTGAGACAACTAAACGTAAAAACATATGCAATGTGGAGGACTATAAGGAGTCATAACTGCTAAATGTAATGAGGTATCCTAGAGAAGATCCTGGTACATAAAGAGGCTATTTGGTGAAAAGAAAATATGAATAAATTATGGACTTTGGTTAATTAAAAATATGCAAAAATATTACTCACAATAATGTTTAAGAGGATAATCTGATAAATCAAAGATAGATTGGATAGTAAATGTAGATCATGAACTTACTAGTACAGAAAAACTAAGTGTGAAGGAAGAAATATCAGGGAAATACTGATGAAGAGAAGTTAGTATGTGCATAGATATATCGATATGTCAAACCAAATAGACTTTTTTTTTCCCAAATAGACTTTAAAACAGAAAGCAACATTAGAAGTATAGAGACCCATAAGTCTCCACCCTATAAAACAGCTTAAAAAAACAAAGCAAAAAATTGAATAATGTATAGTGAGAATTAGGCAAATCCAACAGCATAGCTGTGGGTATCAATATTATCTCTCAGGTACCAAGAGTTCAGGCAAATAAAATTCATAAAAATACAGAAGATTTGAGGCATTCACAGAAAAATTATCACGTAATCAAGCTGTATAAAATTTTGTTTCTAACAAGAGTTTACATTTTCTCAAGTAAACATGAAACATTCCAAATATCATGCTTAAGTGTATGAAAACAGGCACAACAAAAATGCAGTGATTAGCATCTTACCAAGCACACCTAAAAAAGGAGTAACAGCAAAAAGCTAAATATAACAATAAAAAAACAAGGATTATTACTAATATAATTCTGTGAAGTCAAGTTAAAATAAATGACATTCCCTCAGATGCAGGTATAGGAGATGAGCAGGTATACAACATACATGCAGTAACTGAGTGAACCAGGGCAGGCACTTCAAGGAATTCACATGCTTGAGGTGATAATTACAGGATTAATTTACCAATGTTTATGATACAGGAAGGTGGGTATTAGTATTAATGGTTATATCATAAAGAAAATCTGCCTCTATAATCCATGCTACAGTTACACTTTACTTAAACTTTTCAAATGCTTCAAATTCAGGATAAGTCAGTTATCACATGCCCCATACCCTGTATGTTAGATGTTTAATTTAATGGTAGCTGCATTTCAACAACGGTCCTCCTGTATTACATCTCTATTGAGAAGACTACATGAGAAACACAAAAACAAATCTTTAGATAAGTTAGAAATGTTTGTCACTAACCTCTGCAAGGCCACAATCACATTGTTCAGGAGGCTCCAAAATTCCATTGCCACAAGCTGCCACAACTCTTCCTTGGTAAACAACTTCTGAAATTGTTTTATTCTGAAGACACTCAAATTCAGGCTGTGAAGCCATACGTTTAAATTCATCCATGTTGCAACTGCTAAAAAACTTGACACCATGGGAATGTCTAAAAATAAATTATATTCCTCAGATAAATGGAATAAAATCACTATTAAGGCAACACTCTGTGAAGTACTGACAAGTATCAAAAATTCTGGAATACTGCACTTACAGAGGAGCCAAGAAGGAAGGGAGAGGATTTTATTTTTAATACAAGTTGTAAATAAAAACAATAGGTTTATTTTTATTGTAACTCAATACAAGACATCTAGCAAGTAGAAGGAGTTAAGGTGACATGAGTTAAAATATATTAAAACACATAATGATCGCCACACACAAAAAAAACTCTCTTTAAATATGTCCTATTATTATTTTCATTGTGATTGCCAACATCACAATTATAAGCATTATTATAAGCACTAATTATAAGAAAATGAAACACTAGAAAATTTATGTTGAAAACTGAAGAAATAACAGTGGTTGATAGTTTCACAAGAAAAATCAGAATCATTTGTATTCTGATAACAAAATTAATTAAAATATCTCAATATTGATTATCTAAAACATATAAACCCAGGGTTCCTTTTATTTTGTTACCTTTTGAAACATTTCTGTACTTCTACATGTACTATCTAATAAATTTTTATCTAATTTTGTAACAATCTAAAACTTAGAGAAATGACACAAAAACAGACCAAAAAATAAATTTCCCCAAAACAATGAAGAATAAGTTGTCAAACATGATTCTAATAACTCTAAATATTTTAACATATAATTCCTACATAGACATTAACTCCAAAAAAGGCCCTTCAAAGTTGGGAAACATTTATACAGCACAAATACCTAATCTTCAGATGTTATACAAATTTCACCATCATCACAATATTGGCACTTTACAGCAAAAAGATCCAATTGAGAATCAACCATTGCATTTTTTTTTCAAATTTTTTCTCCAAATTTTTATTCAAATTCCAGGTAGTTAGCATGCAGTGTAACATTGCTTTCTGGCATAGAATTTAATGATTCATCTCTTACATGAAACACCCAGTGGTCATCACAACAATGCCCTCCTTGATATTCAACACCCATTTAACCCATCCACCCCCCAACCTCTCCTCCAGCAAACCTCAGTTTATTTTCTATAGTTAAGAGTCTCTTTTATGGTTTGCCTGTTTTCCCCCCTGAATTCGCTGTTTTATTTCTTAAATTCTACATTCAAGGGAAATCATATGCCATTTGTCTTTTTCTGACCAACTTATTTGGTATAGAATAATACTCTCTAGATCCATCCACACCATTGTAAATGGCAAGATTTCATTTTTTATGGCTGTGTAATATCCTGTTGTGTATATATACCACATCTTCTTTATCCATTCATCAGTCAGTGTTCCTTGGGCTCTCTTCATAATTTGGCTACTGTTGATAGTGCTGCTATTTAAACCTCGAAGTGCATGTATCTCATCAAATCTGTATTTTTGCATCCTTTGGGTAAATACTCAGTAGGCAGCTGCTGGATCAAAGGGTAGTTTTATTTTTAATTTTTTGAGGAAACTCTATATTTCTCCAGATTGGCTGCAGCAGTTTGCATTCCCATCAACAGTGTAAAAGCGTTCCCCATTCTCTGCATCCTTGCCAACACCTCGTTTCTTGTGTTGTCAATTTTAGCTATTCTGACAGGTGTGAGATGATATCTAATTGTTGTTTTGATTTACATTTCCCTGGTGATGAGTGATGTTGAGCATATTTTCATGTGTCCATTAGCCATCCGGGTGTCATCTTTGGAAAAATGTCTGTTGATGTCTTCTGCCCATTTTTTTTTTTTTAAGATTTTATTTATTTGTCAGAGAGAGCACAGGAGCAAGCACAGACAGACAGAGAGGCAGGCAGAGGCAGAGGGAGAAGCAGGCTCCCTGCCAAGCAAGGAGCCTGATGCAGGACTGGATCCCTGGACGCTGGGATCATGACCTGAGCCGAAGGCAGCCACTTATCCCACTGAGCCACCCAGATGTCCCTCTTCTGCCCATTCTTTGACTAGATTATTTGTTTTTTGTGTGTTGAGTTCACTGATAGATACTTTATATTTTAGAATACTAAGCTTTTATCAGATATGTCCTTTGCAATTATCTTCTCCCATTCTGAAGGCTGACTTTTAGTTTTGTTGATTGTTTCCTTCACTGTACAGAAGGTTTTATCTTGATGAAATCCCAGTTTATTTTTGCTTTTATTTCCCTTGCCTCCAGCAAGGTGTTTAGTAAGAAGTTGCTATGGCTGAGGTCAAAGAAGTTTCTGCCTGTGTTCTCTAATGTTTCGATGGTTTCAGGTCTCACATTTAGGTCTTTCATTTTGAATTTACTTTTGTGTATGCTATAAGAAAGTGGTCCAGTTTCAAACTTCTGCATGTTGCTGTCCAGTTTTCCCAGCACCATTTGTTGAAGAAATTCTTTCCATTCAATATTCTTTCCTGCTTTGTCAAAGATTAGCTGACTATATAGTTGTAGGTCCATTTCTGGATTTTCTATTCTGTTCTATTGATCTCTGTATCTGTTTTTGTGCCAGTACCATACTATCTTGATGACTACAGCTTTGTAATATAGTTTAAAGTCCAGAATTGAGATATCTCCAGGTTTACTTTTCTTTTTCAGGATTGCTTTGGCTATTCAGGGTCTTTTGTGGTTCCATTCAAATTTCAGAACTGTTTGTTCTATTTTTGTGGAAAAGGCTGTTGGTGTTTATAGGGATTGCATTAAATATATAGATTGCTTTGGAGAGTATAGACATTTTAACAATTGTCATTTGTTACAGACGTTTTAGCATTTTGTTATTCCAGTCCATGAGCATCTTCTTTGTGTCATCTTCAATTTCTTTCATCAGTGTTTTAAAGTTTTCAGAGTACAGATATTTTCCCTCTTTGGTTAGGTTTATTCCTAGGTATCTTATGGTTTCTGGTGCAATTATAAATGAAATTGATTCCTTGATTTATCTTTCTGCTGCTTCATTATTGGTGTATAGAAATGCAAAGATTTCCATATATTAATTTGTATCCTGACACTTTATTGAATATGTGTATCAGTTCTGGCAATTTTTGGTGGGGTCTTAGTTTTTCTTATAGAGGTATAATGCTGTTTGCAAATAGTGGAAGTTAAGACTTCTTCCTTCATTATTTGGATGCTTTTCATTCCTTTTTGTTGTCTGATTGCTGAGGTTAGGACTTCCAGTACTATGTTAAGTAACTGTTGAGAGTGGACATCCCTGTCTTGTTCTTGACCATAAAAGAAAAGCTCTTAATTTTTCTCCATTGAGGATGAAATTAGTGGTGGGCTTTTTGTATATGGCCACTATGATTTTGAAGTATATTCTCTCTATCAAGAATGGATGTTGTACTTTGTCAGATGCCTTTTCTGCATCTATTGAGAGGATCATATTGTTCTCTTCCTTTTATTAGTGTGGTGTGTCTCATTGATTTCTTTGTCTATGTCAAACTACCCCTGCAGCCCAGGAATAAGTTCCACTTGATGGTGGTGAATAATTATTTTAAAGCACTGTTAAATCTGATTAGCTAGCATCCTATTGAGAATTTTGGCATCCATGTTCATCAGGGATATTGGCCTATAGTTCTCTTTTTTAGTGTAATCTTTGTCTGGTTTTAGAATCAGGGTAATGCTGGCCTCATATAATGAATGTGAATGTTTTTGTTTCCTTTCTATTTTTTGGTATCGTTTGAGAAGAATAGGTTTTAATTCTCCCTTAAACGTTTGGTAGAATTCACCTTTGAAGCCAAGTGGCCCTGGACTTTTGTTTGTTGGGAGATTTTTGATTACTGGTTCAATTTCTTTGCTTGCTTTTAGTTGTTTTAGTTTTCTATTTCTTCATGTTTCAGTTTGGGTAGTTTGTATGTTTCTAGGAATTTATCCATTTCTTTCAGGTTGTCCAATTCAAACTTTTTCATAATATTCTCTTATAATTATTTGGATAGTTGCAGTATTGGTTATTTCTTCACTTTCATTTGTGATTTTTTTTAAATTTGTGTCCTGTATCTTTTTTCTTGATAAGTCTTGCTAGGGGTTTATCAATTTTATTATTTTTTTCAAGGAATTAGCTCAGTTTCATTCATTTATTTTGAAATTTCTGTATCATTTTTTCTGCTCTAATTTTTAATATTTTTCCTTCTTCCATCAGCTTTAAGCTTCATTTTTTGTTCTATTTCTAGCTCCTGTATGTGTAAGATTAAGTTGCTTACTTGAGATTTTTCTTGCTTCTTGAGGTAGGCCTATATTGCTATATACTTCCTTATGACCACTTTTGCTGCATCCCAAAGGTTCTGGACCATCATGTTTTCATTTTCATGTATTTTTTTATTTCTTCATCGAGTTCCTGGTTTCATTCTTTAATAGCATGTTGTTTAACCTCCATGTATTTGTGGTCTTTTCTAATTTTTTCTTGTGGTAGACTTCAAGTTTCATAGAGTTGTGGTCAGAAAATATGCATGGTATGATCTCAGTCTTTTTGTGCTTGCTGAAGGCTGACCCAGTATGTGATCTATCCTGGAGACTGTCTCATGTGCACTCAAAAAGAATGTGTATTCTTCTGCTTTAGGATGAAATGTTTTGAAGTCCATCTGGCCCAGTGTGTCATTCAAAGCCATTGTTTCCTTGTTGATTTTCTGTTTAGATCTGTTCATTGGCATAAATGGAGGTGTTGGAGTCCCCTATTATTATTGTATTATTATTAATGAGTTCCTTTTATGTTTGTTATTGTTTTACTTATTTGTGTGTCCCCATGTTGGGGGAATATATATCTACCTTTGTTAGATCTTCTTGTTGGATAGTCCCCTTTCTTAGGATACATTGCCCTTCTTCCTCTCTTGTTATAGATTCAGTTTAAAATCTATTTTTTCTGATAGAAGTCTTACTACTCTGGCTTTCTTTTGACATCTGTTGGCATGATAAATGGTTTGCCATCCCCTCACAATCTGCAGATGTTTTTGGGTTAAAAATGAATCTCTTGTAGGTAGCATATAGATGGGTCTTGTTTTTTATCCATTCTAACTAACACCCTGCCTGATCGCAGTGTTTAATCCATTTACAAAGTATTATTGATAGATATGTATTTAGTGCCATTTTATTACTTGTCTTTGTCATCTTTTGGAGATTTTCTCTGTTCATTTCTAGTCTTTGTCACTTTTGGTCTTTCCTTTCCACTCAAAGAGTCCCCTCTAATATTACTTGCAGGACTAATTTAGTGGTCAAGAACTCTGTTTTTGTTTCTCTGGAAAACTTTTTCTTCTTCTATTCTAAATGATAGCCTTGTTGAATAGAATATTTGTGGCTGCAAATTTTTTCCACTCAGTTTGTTGAATATATCATGGCACTTCCTTCTAGCTTGCCACATTCTTGTGGAGAGATCTGCAGCTAGCCCCATGGGTCGTCCTTTGTAAGTTAGGGCGTTCTTTTGTCTTGCTGCTTTAGGATTTTTTATCGCCATATTTTGCAAATTTAACTACAGTATGTCTTTGTATTGCCTTGCTTTTGTTGATTTTAATGAGAGTTCTCTGTGCCTCCTGCATTTGGATTCCAGGTTAGGGACGTTTTCAGCTATTACTTCCTAAAATAAACCTTCTGGCCCCCCTTCTGTCTAGTCTTTCTCTGGGACTCCTACGCTATGAATGTTACTACACTTGGTGGAGACATTGATTTCCCTAGGTCCATCTCATAATCCATAATTATTCTTTCTCTTTTTTGTTCAGCTTCATTTTTTCCCATTTTTCTCTCTTCCTTATCACTTATTCTTTCCTCTGCTTCTTTTATCTTTCTGGTCATTACATCCAGTTTGTTTTGAGTCTTGGTTATGGCATTTTTCATTTCTGATTGTTTTTTAATGCTTTTATCTCTGTGGTGAGGACCTCCCTGAAGTCTTCCATTCTTTTCTTAAGCCAGCAAGTACCCATATGATTGTTCTTTAAATTCTCCATCAGACATTTTACTTACATCTGTTTCACTTAGATATCTGGTTGTGACCTTTTCTTATTCTTTCTTTTGAGATGAATTCCTCTGTCTTGGCATTTTGTCTACTTCTCTTTTCTTCTTCTGTGCATTAAGGAAGCCTGTTGTTTCCTGCTCCTGAGAGAATGGCCTTATGAAGAAGAGGTCATATAGTGCCCAGAGCCTGGTGCTTCAAAGAGTGTCTCTGGTGTGGGCTACATGTACTCTGCTTCTGTGTTTTGGCTGCTCTATCCTCCAGGAATTCATTTGCAGGGCTGTCCTTGGTGGGAGTGGGAAGTGTTTGGACCTTGTCCAGAGTGTGGCGAGTTTTAACAAGGTGTGCCCTGGTCTGCTTGTTAAATAAGACCTGATGCTACTTCCACTAGGACCAAAGCCGTGCAGAACTCTGTTCAGGAGACTTGGCGCATGGAGGGGTTTCTGCTGGTTTTCTGGGGAAGGCCCACTGGGCTTGGACAAAGGCACACTTGCCTGAGAAAAGCAGTACCAACAGAGCACAGGTGGATGGGACTTGGTGTAAGCAGTTTAGGTAGTCAGTGTCAGTGCTGTGCTGTTTACTGAAGCTAATTTATGCTGTAGGGCAGGGGACAGAAATGGCACCAGCCAGCTCCTTTGTCCCCAGAGAGGGGTCTCCATGCTTGCTCTCAGGGAAGCACTCCCAGAAGAGCAAATAATCTCTCCTTTCAAATGCCAGGTGTTTTTCAGATTGATATTTTCACACTGTCTCTGGGTTCTTTGCCTGCCTCGAGCAACACAGTGCCCTTCAGGTTCTGTCCCAGTGAAGCCTACTGATTTTTAAAACTCCAAACTTTTGGGATATACTATGATGGGGGCTTGTGCTGATCTGTTGGGAGAGGGTCTGACCCTGCTGGGATGGATGCAGTTTTGACTGAGAAGGGGAGTCACACCAGAGTGCAGGGACATGGGATTTGGAACAAGCAGGCTAAATAGTCAGAATCCATCCAGGTTAGCCTCCCCCAGCAGGTGTCTCTGTGCCTATGCAGGGGTGGGGAGATGGAGTTGGGGTTGGGGTAGGAAATGGTGCCTGCCAGCTCTGTTGCCTCCAGAGGGTCATCTCTGTGACCACCACCTCTCACAGATGAGCTCCAGGAAGAGTGAGCAGTCTTTCCCATGTGCACCTTTAGATGACCCTCCTGATCATTTGCTATCTGCCACCAGAGTGCTGGCTTGCCTTTTCCCCACCGGTAGAGCAGGCCCTTAGGGCTTTATCCCAGCTACACTGGCCATCCTTTTAAATTCCAGTCTTTGAGCCTCGTGGATTGCAAAACCTTACAAAAATCAGCCCCTCTGGTTTTTTCAGCCAGTGGATTTGGGGAAGTTTTCTTTCTGTTTGTTTCCCTGCACATTCCCCATCCCTCCTTTATCTGCTACCATGACTCCCTCTCCTCTGCAGCACCTGGAATCCATTTCTTCCCCAATCCATGTCTCTGCACCTCCTACCATCCTCCATGTGGCCTCTTCCCTCCCTGTAGTTGTGCAGTTTGTTCTGTCAGTTGTCAGGTTGATTTCTTGGGTGTTCACAATGATTTGATAGTTCACAATGATTTGACTAATTGTGTTCCAGCTACTTGACAAGCCTAGGGTCTTCCTGGTATGCTGCCATTTTAGCTCCTCCTCAAACATTGCATTTAATTCTCACATCTCCTAAGTTTAGTTACCTACAATTTTGTTGTTGTTGTTGTTGTTGGATTACATGGTCATGGGAAGTTTTGTGATTATACACTGATTATTTGGTCGAATGTCTCTCAGTTTAGGATTATAAAATGTTTCCTCAAAATTAAACTGAGGTTATGCATCTTGGCAACATTATCACAGGAGTGTTGCTGAGTCTGTTTCCTTGCATTCAAACAAATAGCACAGGATTTAATTTATTATATTACTGATGATAGTCATTTTGATTAGTCGATTAAGGTATATCTGCTAATTTTCACTCTAAAATTATTTTTCTCTTCTTATTAGTTAATAATTATCTGGAGAGAAATACTTTGCTTTTATGTTAACATCCCATTCCTTTATTAGGTTTTCAACTAATTATTCATATATTTATATGAATATGGAATCATGTTCTCCTATCATGCTAAATGGATTATAATCCATTACTACTACATTTATTTATAACATTCAGATTCCCACATATTTGACTATTGGGAGCGGGCTTTTGTGTCCTTTTTCTAAGCCTATATAAGTCCTTAAATACTTCCTAATTTTCTCATACAACATGTTCCAAGCTCATTTTTATTTTCTTCACTTTAGAACTGGAATCAATCATTCCTCCAAAGTGTGCCAGGTCTTTTTAGTGAGGAATAGTATTTTTAAAACATGACCTGGGTGATATATGTGCTATTGTTACTAGATGTTTTTTTAGAGCTGAGATCAAGGCAATGCTAGCATCTTAATTAATGTTCACAGCCCCCTTGCTCTTATCTACAGTTTGCTATATCCCTCCCAGTTCTGGCTCCTGCAGGTTACTGATATTTCAGTCTCAGTAGGAACATCTTCCTAGGGTATGGCTTAGCCAATTATTTCTAAGGTCAGTAAGATTTTTAAGTTCTTATTGTCCTCCTATTTCAGTTCCTGCTACACAGCTACTTACTTCATGCTACTTAGCTTTTTGTTGGTGGATTGGTTCCATATACTGGTATTTTTGGTGCATTTCATTTTGGGAAACTTGAAGAATATGCTTTTGCATTTTTGTTTGTTTTCCTAGTTTCATTCTGTATTTTGTGGGAGAATTAGGGGGAGCTAAATACAATGCAGATACTTTACCATTTGATTTCCACCCTCTCCCTTATTCTTAAAACATATTCCTCCCTGGGTAAGACTCCATCCTATCTTGGTCCAAGTTTCTAATATTTTCTTCCTTCTGTTTCTTCTCACTGTATGTCACTGGTTTCTCCTCAATTATTCAGACCATAAATATGAGAAATACACTTATAACTCTCAAATTCTTTCTAAATGACCTGTTCATGGTTTTAACTGCCACCAATAAAAACTCACACATTTTAAATTTTTTGTCCTCAGGTCAGGACCTATAAAACTGTGCACTTAATTCTAATAGATGACTCAGAATCCCCATATTAGCATAAACTGCCCCTAAGGCTTCTCCTCAATTTTCTGTTTTCCTAAAATATTTGCCTTTTTTAATAATTATGATATCAAAAAGTCTACAAATAATTCTTCACATCTCCTTTTTTCTCTCAATCTTAATAAACTGCTATAGATTATTATGAGAATCATCTCTAAAATATTAACTATCTTATTGTTCCCTCTGATATATTTTACATTCATTTTAAGATAATTTTTACTCTCCATACTGCATGAATCAACTTAAAATGTACTTGGTTAACATTTATCACAAAACTCCAATTCCTGCATCATGACTGCACAATTAGACTCTTTCATACACATTCCTGAATCACCTGGCCTTCTTCCCCTGACTTATGCTTTAGCCTCATTGTATTTTACTTTCTTTACCTTATGTCCAAAACATTCTTCCTTATAGTCCCTGATATTTCTTTTCTTTTTTTTTTCATTTTTATCCTTCTCTTGATATTCTTAGTCTAGTCTGTTGAGCTTTTCAAACGTCTTGTTATTTAAGTATCACTTCATTTGCTGGCTTGACAAGTTTTCAACAAGCCCTTTACATGAGCAAATTCACATCTCTCCTAACTATTTCCTTGGAAAACTTTCCTTTATCAGAAAGTTTCTTCTCAGGACACCTAGGTGGCTTAGTTGGTTAAGCAGCTGCCCTCAGCTCAGGTCACAGTCCCAGAGTCCTGGGATTGAGCCCTGCATCAGGCTCTCTGCTTAGTGGTAAGCCTGCTTCTCCCTCTCCTTTGCCTGCTGCTGTGCCTACCTGTGCTCTCTTTCTATCTCTCTGTCAAATAAGTAAATAAAATCTTAAAAAAAAAAAAAAGAAGAAAGTTTTTTCTCCCTGTGTATTACCTATTTATTTCCTTCTTGGCACCTATCATATGCTGTTTATACTTTGTTCATAGGTCTACTTTTAAATTTTCAGACCCTGATAGGTCAAGATATTTATGACATATCTATCTTGCTAGCCATTTATAAGACTAACACAAACCTGCAAAGCAGTAGATGCTTATTACATATTTTTAGAATGAATTAATTTCATCTCAAGACTTTAGTTAACCCCCAGAAAGTCATCAACATTCACTTTCTCTGTAACATTGAACATAGAAATATTAAGCACATTTTCTGCAACACCAAATACTCCTCTTTAAATAAGATAAAAACAGAGAGGGAAGCAAACCACAGATTCTTAAGTCTAGGAAACAAACTGAGGGTTGCTGGAGAGGAGCTGGGTTGGGGGATGAGGCACTAAGGGGGGCACCTGATGTAATGAGGATGGGTGTTATATGCAACTGATGAATCATTAAATTCTACCCTTGAAACTAATAATACAGTATATGTTAACTAAACTGAATTTAAATAAAAATTAAAATAAATAAACAAGTACATTATGTATTTAATTCCAACTTAAGTTGTATCGCAATATTATACAAGTGACTGCTACAAACATTTCCCAGAAGAAGACACAGATTTGATAAAAATAAAATCTTACATTGCTTCAGAATTCATTATGCATGTAGTTCCTGGACAGTAACATTTGTGGATATCATCGTATGTTAATCCCAGATTAATTGCAAGCAACTGTACCATAACAACTGAAAATGCATCTAAAGTTATCATCTGTGGATACTAAATGCAAAACAAAACAAAACAAAACAGAATTGTTGCCTAAATTATTTCGCCTCTTTGATCTTTTCTTTTTGGCCATATTACCTACGTGCGAACACAAATTTAAGAAACTACTATGTCAAAGCTCATTATTTTCGTAGGGATATGGAAAATAAGGAAAAAATAGGTAAATTTTGTTTTTATTTTTGAGTTATTGTATTTTTAATCCAAATAGGACTGACATAAACCAAAATAACATATGTTTTATTACATATTAAATTCCAATAAGCTTTAAAATTTGAGAAGATTATGCACTGTTTCAGTAACTATATTATTTTTTAATAAACACTTAGAAAGAAATACAAAGATTCTAAAGGGTTGAATTTGCAATCAGTTTTGACTTCAGAAATGGTTTGGGGAGAGAGCCAAATTAATTTTTTTTTTAAGGCAGAATACTATAACACTTTGTAAGTAGCATTTTTGTAATTTAAAAAAAAAACACATGGGAAGTAATAATGACAGCAAGACACAAATCCCTGGTGATGTATAATCTTTTCACTATCCCCACAGTTTTCCTTTTTTTCAGAAGCTCATAAAGTTGTACTCATACAGTATGTAGCCTTTTCAAGATTAGCTTTTCTCACTAATCACTCTGCACATAAGTTTTATCCATGTCTTTTCAGCTTGATGCCTCACTTAAAAAAAAGAATCATTGGATAGTGTTCCTTTATATCAATTTACTCCAGTTTGTTTATCCATTCATCTGTTAAAGAATATCTTGGTTGCCCCCAATCTTTGTAAATTATGAATAGCTGTTATAAACATTCATGCAGGTTTTTGTGGGGATGTAAGTATTCAACTCATTTGGGAAATGCTGAAGAGGACAACTATCTGATTATATACTTAAAGAAAAAAAAAAGACTTGAATAGATACTTTTTCCAGAGATAATATACAAAAAGCAAAAAGTGTATGAGAAGATGTTTAGTAGCACTAGTATTTATAGAAGTGCACATTGAAACCACAATGAAATATCACCTCATACTACTTAGGATAGTTGCTATTAAAAAACAATAACAATAGCAGAAAATAACGTGTTAGCAAAGATGTGATGAATATAAAATGCAAACTGCTGGTAGGATTGTAAAATGGTGCAAACACCCTGAAAATAAGTATGACGGTTCCTCATAATATTAAAAATAGAACTGACAGATAAATGGATCAAAAAGTGGGGTGCCTGGGTGGCTCAGTTGGTTAAGCAACTGCCTTCAGCTCAGGTCATGATCCTGGAGTTCCGGGATTAAGTCCCACATCGGGCTCCCTGCTCAGCAGGGGGTCTGCTTCTCCCGCTGACCTCTCTCCTCTCATGCTCTCTCTCTCTCTCTCAAATAAATAAATAAAATCTTTAAAAAGGCATATATGTGTATGTGTATATATACACATATATGAATATTCACATATATATAAATTCACATACGTATGAATATTATTAAGCCATAAAAAGAATAAAATCCTGCCATTTGCAAAAACATGAGTGAACCTGGATGAAATTATGTTAAGCGAAACAAGCTGGACAGAAAAAAAGATAAATGTTATATGATCTCTCTTATACACAGAATTTAAAAATGTCATACTCACAGAAACAGAGTAGAATGGTGGATTCCAGAGGCTAGATTGTGTGGGAAATGGGGCAAGTTGGTAAAAAAAATACAGATATTCATTTATGCAAGATAAAAACTTCTGGAGATCTGTTTCACAACAATGTGAACATACTTGGCACTACTGAATTATACACTTAAAACTAGTAAAAATGGTAAATTTTATGTTATTTGCATTTTACCACAATAGCAAAAAACTTTTAAATTTATAACATTTGAGTTTCAAATTCTAAAAAAATAAAAGCATACTCAGAAAAATTTGTCAAAACATCATGACAAATGTACTAAACATATTTTGTTCCTTGAAGTAGATGTTTCAAAGCATATATAATTTATTGAATAGATGGAAATAAAATGCATACCAGAGCAATTCCTGCAGCAAAATTTGGATTGCATGCCATTCCATGATATGTTGCTCCCACATAATCAAGATGGTCCCTATAACTAAATAATAAAATTTTTCTTCTGAATAAATTCATCTTAAATTATTGCTAACTTAATGACATTTTATGAATTGGATTTCTCAGCAAAGCTATGTGGTTTTTTTTAATACAAAATATTACATGTCACATCTCATGCTTTCAATCATTTTGTATTTGGGTAATCTCCCACAGTTCCTACAAAGTTCTAACATCTACTTTAGCATTTTGTGATACATAGCCCAAAACCCAGTGGTGCCTAATCCTCCCAAAACATTAACCACCACTGTTGCTAGCACTGGATAGATATAATTTGAAAATGTACAAGTCAGGATAGCTTACTGCCATGATTTGCACATAGTGAACCCCTAAAGCATGTAAAAAAAATGTTGGATTAGAGGACAGGGAGACAAGAGACAGAATATTCAGTAGACTCATCAAGAAAAGAAGAGCTACAATGTAGCAAATGTCCTCATACATTTCAATCCTTAGTTACTGTAGCTCCTGAGCCTCCAAACCTGACCCTAAATTCCACAGGAAACACCTAAAAGATTTATAAATCTATTGCATATTATTCAGATCTTCAGAATTTTTATTATTTCCATCTCAACAATCAAAGTGTTAACAGAAACCTATATAAAAAGCTCTTGAAAAAAATAATGCAAGTTAGTTAAATAGCTACACCTTGGGTCAGTATAGCTGTACAAGATGGTAACCATATTATTAATTTGATATATTTTAACTAGCATTATATACAATTATTACATTCTGTTAACTAATTTACATTGTACTTAAAGTTCAAATGATAGTTTCAATTATTTACCTCTGAGAAAATCTTTAAATCATTGTGGCCCCCTGTTTATCCCGAGGCTTTCCAAATTTTCAAATTTCTTAATTTCCATAGATAAAAAGCCTAATGGAGAATAATGGCTTACTATGACTTAGTGTCTTACATTGTTTTCAGAATTTTGCATTTTGCATTTTGTCAACATAATATGCATATAATTTTTTTGAAGTGTCTTGTCATTACATATAACACATATATATAATTTTGATAGCTAACATACAAAATAATTCAACAAACCTTATGTCAATACAAATAAGGTACTTACATTAATAAGTATGCCATATCATGGGATCTTTGAAACAAAACTTGTTCTTTCCATGACACAAATCTTTGTAGTACTTCATTAGCATCCCCGTGAACTGAAATCTTATTTTGGTCTGACCAGAGCTCCAGAGAAGTTAGTATAATAGTTATGTTGAGCTGGGAAAACATCTCAAAACAGAAGATGCATAATATATAGTTTTAAGGTAATCATAAATATAACATTCTATATATAATGCTAATATATTCAATTTACTCCATTTTAGAGATGAAATCTATTCATTGGTGGATGAAACCAGTTGGTAGGATTAAATTTTTTACAAACTGGATATGCTATTTATACAAACAATATTACTGAATTAATGGGAATGTTTCTTACTACAATGAAATATTATAAATACTTACAGTGTTGATTACACCAAAGATATGGACAACTTTCTCAGCTGCTACTGCCACTTCAGAGCCCATATAATTGTACTGAAAGACAAATTTTCTTTCTTAATCTCTAGTAAAATTACTGTATTATTACATTTTAAATGGATATAAAATGTTAGAGTAATGCAGTGCTCAAATGAAAGAAAAATTAAGATTTACCAAGTACTTAGTAAGTTTTAGGTCTAAACCTAGAGACTCTATATATTAATCAATAATCTGAAGGTTGTCATTAACTTCCTCTTCACACATACAGAAAGTAAGAGTCAAAATTTAAGTTTACAAGATCACAGAAGTACTGAGGATAAGAACCTCAATGGGGTGCCTAGGTGGCTCAGTGGGTTAAAGCCTCTGCCTTTGGCTCAGGTCATGATCCCAGGGTCCTGGGATCGAGCCCCGCATCCAGCTGTCTGCTCAGCAGGGAGCCTGCTTCCCCCTCTCTCTCTGCCTGCCTCTCTTGTGATCTCTGTCTGTCAAATAAATAAATAAAATCTTAAAAAAACAAAAAACGAAAACCAGACCTCAAGTTCCCAACTAACTAAACTACTAAATCCTTTTGTTTTTTTTCCCCTACTGTAGTATGCTGCCATCATTTGTCTTCATCCCACTAAGAGATAACTATATATCCTGGATAAACAGTGCACTTTCTAAACACAGAGCTCCGAGGACCATTACAGCCAGTAATGTCAAGAATATGTCTTAATTCAAAGGAATAGAAATCATATTTTCTCTAAATATTTCTAATTATGTGTATGTACACATTTCTAAGTGTTAGCAGGAAACATAAAAAGCAGCAACTTTGTATCATCAGTAATCTTCAACAAGTCTGTTGAAAACTACTAAGAGAAAATAAAATGTAATGGATACTGTTCTCTGATTTGGACAAAAAAAGATGTTATCCTCCTAGGTCCTTAGAGACTATTTATAGTTGGCTATTTCTCTGTATGTAGCCTTTCCCAACACAATGCAGCATGTGTGAAATGAATGAAGGTGATCCTTTGCAAAACTGAACACATGAAAAGCAAGACAAAAGAATATAAAAACATGACTATGGAAATAAATCCATGTATGTCAATAATCACAAATTATCAATAGACCAAATACTAGTTAAACGACAGAAACTTTTTTAAAAATCCACTATATGCAAATTAAAATTATGAATACATAGAGTTATTGAGTCAAAGCATGAAAACATACATCAAGAAAATAACAGACAAAATGTATACTACATGGTAATTACATTAATGTGAAAAAAAGCTTAAAAGCAAAAATAATATCACAATTCATTAATAAAATATTCAATTATTAAGAAAGATGGAAACATTCTAAACTTCACTATAACTAATAGCTTAGCAACAAAATGTCTTAAACACAATTTAACAAAATTATAAGTAGAAATTAACTGTTATAGTGAGGGATTTTTACATAGTTCTCTCAATCATTAATCGATCAAGCAAATTAACAATAAATATGAGTGTTCAAGTTAAAACAAAATGTAGATATAATATGTATATGTAAAGCTTACATAAAATAATGAGATTTTGTTTTCAAATA